>KZ507461.1:26041-40306 GCA_002844005.1 Limosa lapponica baueri
CTCTCCTCCCTGATCAAGAGGCCCCTTTTATATACTGAAAGGTCGCAATAAGGTCTCCCTGGAGCCTTCTCTTCTCCAGGCTGAACTCCCCCAACTCTCTCAGCCTGTCCTCACAGCAGAGGGACTCCAGCCCTCAGGGCCTCCTCTAGATCTGCTCCAACAGGTCCGCGTCTTTCTTATGTTGTTCTTATGTTCTTATTCCAGGAACATATGATAGACATAGACAGAAATGTAGGCAATCCTCCTCATATGGCTGCTTAGAGGAGAGAATTTACAGAAAGAGGGCAGAAAGGAGCAAAAGTCACAAAAGAAGAAGATGGAAGCTGAAGGAACATTTCTCAGTCTTTCGTATTTGCTCCCTTTCTAGAGCATATTCTACACCTCTGTTGTTTTTGATTATTAGGGAAGATTGGATTAAGAATAAATCCCTGCTATACCTACCTTGAAGCTTATGTTCTACAAACTTGATCAACCGCTCATACTTTGTGTACTTTCTTCAGATCACCATCAGCTTTTGATGGTAAATATTCAAAACAAGATTATATCAAGTGCTTCACTTTAAATCAAAACTCTTCAGCCAAGTTCCCTTACGTGTTTTAAAATTTGTCTGGGATTATTCTTCCCTTTAAAGCAAATCTTTTTGCCTATGTCCCCTTTGTCTTCAATATATTTAATTCTTTTGCCAATTTAGAATTTTTCTGGCTTTGTGATGATGATGACAGTGAGATCTCTTGCATTGTTAATACAATTCTTTTTCTTCCTTGTAAGAAGTTTTATTAAATTACTTTTTTCCACAGAATTCCATAGCTTTCCTATTTTTTTCATAGCATTTAGGGTCATAAGAACAGTCATTGTGACATCACATGCAGGATAGAATAGCAAACCATCAAGCAAACCTTTTGTACAACAGCTCACTAATTGAATGAGGTAAGCAACAAGGCCATCAAAGTGGTTTACTAGGGGGATTCAGCTGGCTCAGTCAGAACTTTTATTGAAAAGAACTTTTACTTGGAAATAATACATCTTGCAGAAATTGGAAACACCACTCCCCTCCAAATATAAATAAGCAGAAGGAACAAAAAGATATTGACTAGCTGTAGATAAAGAAACCTTTTGTTTTCTATCTTCAATAATGGACTTTTTATTTGTTGTGCTATACTGAGTAAATAACATCAATACAGAAAACCTACATCTGAAATCAAACTCCCGCCCAGCGTAAATTCCATCTTCACTGTGGATTGATGCGGTGAAGCTATGTATTTCTTAAAGAAGTTACTTGAACATCTTGCTTTGAGACCAAAGCAAAAATCACACTTTTCTTTCTTGAATCTTTGCAACTTCAAAGTCTATTAAGAGGATGCACCTCATAAATTTGTTTCCACACTCCTTTTATTACACTTTCCAGAAATGGATGTAGAGTAAAGGATTTCTTCTTATGCTGTGAAGGAAAGACCTTTGCAAATCTTCCCAGTCCCCTGAGGCAAAGCCTGTAAACCTAAGGGCTTGACAACTTTGCCCACAGCGTTTTCAAAGAGCTCCATTGGAAAAAGATTTTCTTGGTACTCATTATCTGATCTGTCCAAAGTTCACCTTTCTCACTGGAATGGAAAAAAAAAAAAAGGTGAGAGACAGATGAAAGTACGTTAGATGTTTTTGATTTTTTAAAAGTCTCAACAAGAGGCTTCTGAAAAGCCAGAGGGAAGATAAATCTACCTTAAAGATTGGAAGTGAACGCAATTTGGCAGGATTCTAAACCAAAATCTCTTGCTTAACCCTTGACTGCAGCTGAACGTTCCAGATTCCTTCAAAGAAAACAACCTCTGTGATGCTGCACGTACCAGGTATGCCAGAACATCTCAGGAATTTCAACTGAATGAAAATAGGCAAGTAGACTATCTCATCCCACTAGGCACGACAAGATACCTCTAGAAGAAAGGGTTAAATGTCTAGTCAAGAAAAAATAGAAGGTGGTTACTCCTTTAATTCTCTGAAACCTGTTGCTTGTCGTGGAATGAAGCAAGGTTATGCAATGTTGAGAACAAATGTTCTGCAATTGTCAGAAAAATCTGGGTACCTTTCCTCAGAAAGAGTAGCCATCTTGTCTAGATGCCACGCTAAAGTTCAGGGATGGAACAAAACCACAATATCATTTATTTGTCTGGGAACTTTTCATGATTTTCTCCTTTTATTTGATTTAAGAGAAGATTTGAACACTACACTGGTAGTAGATAAAATGTAAACTATGTTTAGGTAACGCAAATATAATTTGAAACCAAGTGCAAAACTTGGCACGTACATACTGCTCGTTGAGGAATACATGCTAAATTAGGTGTTGCGAAGGAAAGGCGAAAAGTAAAATCAGGAAGAACTGAATGGAGAGTAGGGAAAAGAAGTTAGAGTGGAAAATTCAATTCACAGATTTTTTTTCAATCTATGCAAAACATTTTGGGAAAATGAGGATTCTGAATATATTCCAGAAGATGCCGGATACAGAACTCTCAAACTGAACTCAGAGAACTATCCGTATCACCTAAAAAAACTCTCTACATCCATCTCCCTACAGAGTTCACTCTGGTTCACTGTTTCCTTTGGTGCTATTGTCTGCCATGGGGTTACCATCAGAGAACACTGGTAGGCAGTACTTCCCTCTAACATCTATTTTCAACCACCTAAATTGGTCTTCATAGGATTCCATTGTGCACACTGCAAAGAAACTTGTCTTGTTGCCAGCTAGAACTGTGAACTACATGTCTTTCTTTTCTTCACTGTTCTTTTTTTGGTTCACAAGCAACCTCCTACCAAAAGCAGAATCCGCAGAAGAGACTACATCCAAGAGATAATGCAATGAAAAAGTATGAAGAGAAGCCCAGGTGGCCACCTTGCAAATTTCCAATGTGGAAGCCTTCGACCTCTCCGCCCAAGAAGCAGCTATAGTCCTAGTGTAATGAGCTTTACAAACCCTGGGAGCCTCTTTACCCTTAACTACATACGCCTCCCTAATACAATCCCTTAACCATCTAGCTAAGGAACTCTTAGAAGCCATTTGACCCCTCTTAAGACCCCCTAAGAGTACAAACAATCTGTCAGAAGATATGAAATCTTTGATTCTTCTGTGATAAACCCTAAGTGTTCTTCTTACATCCAATTTATGCAGCCATTGCTCTTTGTCATCGCTGGGTTTAGGGAAAAATGAGGGCCAAGAAACCGTCTGGTTTAGATAAAACTCAGATGCCATCTTTGGGACAAAAAAAAAAATTTAAAAAGAGGAGCCATCCAAAGAACTACTTTGTTTCTGATGGAACTTTACACATGTTCTATATATCAAGATTGAAGTACTATGGGATGTGCCGAACAAAAATCAACTAAAACTGCCATTGAAACAGCTATACACATAAACGCAACACTTGACACAAGCACATGAAAAAACATTATTTTTGTTGCATCTCTGCATGAGTTACATAGATAAAAAGGCTCCTGTGAATACTAAAAGCAACCAAAAAAGAAAAGGAAGCAAGTGCAAGGTTCCAATCTATGTGATGCCTAGGGAAGCTCTAGCTCACTTGGATATTAGCCTACCTTTTATGAATTGGCCAGCTTCCCTTAATTTACCAGCAGCTCTACTTGCAGAGGACTGATACTTCAGACACGCCTGGACTGCAGTGACTGCAGGGTAGTTGGGATTCACCCAACCTCGCTTCAAACTGGTGAGGGAGAGTACGGGTAACTGTCTCGCAACAGGGCTCATTGCTCTGCTCCTTCTGCTGGTTCTGCAGCCTGAGCAGCACCGTAAACCCCGTACTGGCACCTGAGTTAATTTAAAGCTGCTTTGGTCTCCATATTCTCTTAAATTAAACAAGATTTCTAGTGAGAAGGCTTCTAAATAAGTAGAGAAGGTGGCCATTATGCTTTCTAGTCACATATTATAATGTGTTCCGATGAAAATAAAGCAAGGATTCTACTAAATCCTTCTTATCACAACTCAGCCTTCATCAGTGAAAAAAATAAGAATATCAGCCCAATATAGGACATTAACAGAGAAAATCTTAAATCCCTTTTGGTACTTAACAGAACTTGGAACTACTGGGATCATAGCTCTCATTCTCCCATATCAAATCATCTTTCACTTCATCACTACAACTGAGATTTCTGACAATATGAAGTGAAAATAACACCAATAAACCCTTTTTCTAGCCAGACTTTTTTTTTTCTTTAAAGTTTCTCCGGCCATGTCTTCTCCTTGCGTATTCTCCAGAAACTGATATAAGTGAGCAAGGTTTTGTGAATAAAACCACCTGATCAGAACAGCAACACTAAAACTAAAGGTATGACTTCACTGACATCACCTGTAAAAGATCTACCTCCACTTGTGTTTCAGGATAAAAGTAATTTTATATTTTCTTTAGAATGGGCCTTCTTCCCAGAAGACTGCCTCCTAAAACAAGATCAAATAATATTCCCCATTCAGCTTCCATTACGTGGAGGTACCATTTAAGAATGTAATTGTTATAGACATGATTACTCTCAAAGAATATTCCTCAAAGAAGAAGGCTTAACACACTTTTGAGGAACAGTTCTGAATGTAATTAAGCTTGGAGAAATACCTGCAGGATAAAGTCCTAAATACAATTCCTGGAAAGTAAAATATTTCTTGTTAATGTTGCAATCATTAAGTTCTCAGAATTATTGGTGATCACATGTCTTAGAGTGCAGTTAGTTAAACATGTCAAATAAATTTCCCATTCAAGAGTTTTTTCAATTTGTTTACATTGTACATCAGAATATGCAAATAAAAAGAACACTTAAAAATTACCCTTACTGAATGTGTATCCTACCCTCCACATTACGGCTATGAGAAGTTCACTGTAACACCTCTTTGTAGGATCAAGGCCATAAAACGTAAAACATAGTGTATAATAGCTTAACGTTTCTTGAGAACTAGTAAAACCAAGAGATTAAAGGAGGCAGAAATACATTGAAACCAATAGCAAAAATGGAACCTGAATGCAAATTTTATTTGAGCTTTGATGAATATTCTAAAAATGCATAGGTTAACCTGTATTTCTTCATTTCAGTGTCAGTATTTCAGAGGAAGAATCCATCAACAAAATGTGTGCCTCAGAACTCTTCCTATTTCATCTTTTTTTTATCAATTTAGGAGACCACATTCCCAAAACACCTTTCTTCTCTGCCTGCAGCCTGACTACAGAGATATCAAATATTTGACTCCACCTCTCCTCTCTCCCTGAGCAGCCTGGCCTCATTTCTGGTCTGATCCTTTCCTGCAATATAATCAAAGCTCTTGAAACCACTTGCTCTCTGGTGACCTGGAATCTCTCTTCTGGCAGAAGTAGCAGAGCAGAAGAACATTTATGAGCATACTGCGACCTGGAAGGTGTTATTCACCTGAATTTTCAGGATTTTGGGTTCTCCTCATATGACATGAAGGCAGTTAGATTAAAAAAGAGAATGAGCTTGGAATCTAAAGCAAATGCAAACCTGAGGCTGGATCGTGAAGCAGTTTACGTTCTGATGTAGAGCCTACTTCTGTAAAATACCCACTGTAGCCGGTAGGATAAGAATGATAGTAAACACAGAACATACCAGTAAGTGTTTGTGGGAACTATAGGTTGAAGCAGGACCGTTTGACAACACATCTAGTTGCATCTATATTAAGTCAGTGTTTTTCTCTCCTGAAAAAGGCAGCTTTCAAGGACAAGTTCAGAAACAGTCACAGTTTCAAAGAATTCAGACTCTATGTATATTTTTGTCCTATATGAAACATAGGATTTTATAGATAGCTCAATAGGAGATATTATGTTACAGTGTTTGATAGTTTCTCATTATGATTCTTCATCAATAACTAGTGTACTTCACATCTTTACACATAACTATCAGTTCTTTTCCAGAAGACACTGTGCTCAAAACTAAATCCACATATCTCAAAAAGATTCTCAGTGGATATGGTAATAAACCTGTTTATAAAACACAATGACATAAATTAGGTAATTAATCTTGAAAATCACACAAAATTATCTTTTTACACAAAATAGAATCAATAAATAAGGAAAAGCATTCATTACCTTGAACATTCTTATTCTTCTCCGTAAGTGAAGGCACCAACAGAATTTCTGCGGAGAGCTCTTCAATTTTTTCTTCCATTAATAAAAAGAGTTTGATAAGTTGAGAAAGACATTTGAGTTGATACAATGTTAAGCAGAAGTTCCTTCCTTTTTTGTGGTGTTCTTGGGAGGCTGTTCAAGTGAAATAATACAATATCTTTTACTATTCCTTAAAAAATGGACCTGCAAAAGTGATTATGTAAGAAAGTATAATATATCAAGTAATTTGATTTTTGATATAGCATAATGTATCTTTTCTTCCTCCTAAAATACTGTTACACTAGTTCTTCCAAAATCCATGGCATTTCTCCACTATCTGGGAAGTTACAACCGAATTCCAGGTTTTGTTATTCATTAACTAGGATTTTTTTCCCAAGCAACAGACCTACTCAGAAACCTTCTCACCTGTGTATTACAGAAAAACCACTGTGTTGCAAAAACTGATTGAACAAAAGGAAAAAACCCACGTCATTACTATTTTTTAATGGTTTGGGACATCACATCACTACACTGTCACTCTGCAAGTCACCTTGTCTGTTTAACAATCTGCTAGCACAATACAGTTGATGAATATGACACTTGAGTGAAAAGAAACATCAATCTAACACTCCACAACTTTAAATATGTGGGGTTTGAAAACAAGTGAGACTGTCAGAGAACAAATATCAGCAAGTATCGTACCTATAAGCATTCGGTATTTAAAAGAAGAAACTGAACATTTTATTTTGAAAGGTTAACACTTGTAATCATAACATATAATCATGTCACATCAACCAGGGAACTCTGATTTGAGCACAGTCAGACTATAAAAGACTGGGAACTGTTTCCAATTCAGCATTAACCAAACCACATGCTTTTAAGTACTTTAATTTTATAACTTCTTTAAATGTAACGCAATTTGCACTTCTATGCAAATTGCGGTGAGCTGATACCCTGATCGTGTGCAGTTCTGTTGCTGATGTAACATCAGCAGAACAGTTTATGCAGAAAGTGTCAGAGTGAGAGCCAGGGTAGTTTGAAAGGGAAGCTCTGAAAGATGAAAACAAATAGAAATTGATTGAAATGTACTTTCATGTGTCAAATCTCTCTTACCTTTGCAATTTTGAAGTACTCAGTACCTCCCTTTTTCCTCAAAGTTCCTAGGTATTTTTTTTAGGTATTCACAAATCACTTTTAAATAGACATAGATCTAAGTAGCAGAGCTGAGCTCTGAATACAAATTCCCTAATTTGCTATTCCAGTTTTGCAGCCTTAGAGACTGAACTGTGAGTTTTGCATCCACATCTGAATTTCCTCAAACTTCCAAACAGATGTATTCATGCTAGTCCCTCACATTTCTAAGAATGGCAAAAGAAAGCGTTACGCGTAATTGCCTCTGCTAGTGCCTCTCCTCTCTGAATAACAAGTAAATAATATCTGTATTACTGGATTTCCAATTCTAAGTCTTAAACTTCCAAAAAGTTAGTTCTGCCTTCTATGATTCTATGATTCTATGATTCTATAATTTGAAAACCTTGTAATGCTCCTGCCCCTTTTGTTGAGGAACAAAGAAACCTTCTAATTATTTTATTGCCCCAAGTGATATTGTCATCATTAGACTGAAAGGAAGCAGACCTAGAAGACAAAGGTATACCACAGTAATATTAATTTTAGAATGTATTATCAAACTCAGAAAAAAGTCCAAAATTTTATTTTTACTTTCACTGACCATTCAAAGTTTATTTCATCTGGAAGCTGAAGATATTGAGCTCAAAATCCCTCTTTTTTCATGCCATTAAGAAGTTGAGAGAACACTTTTATATGTGACAAAGCACAGTACCCTATTAGCAGACAAACACACAATCATCAGAGCAAAAGCTTACTATTTAATACTACCTATGTTCTACAAACATCTAGAAAAGCCCTAAAAAGACTTTTAGGTTGTGAAGTATATAGGCAAAATTCTAGATGCTTGAAGGTAGGGAAGAATACTGGGTTGGCTTCATGGCTGACATAAAAATTTGATACAAAATTAAGAAACAAATGGAGGTAAGCATAGAGGAAATCCTGTTTTGATAAAAAGGCACAAGCATACACACAAACATAAGCAGCCAACCCTCATAGTCAAGGGGAAAGGAGGTAAGAGAACAGTGGTTTAAGTGCACTCATGAAGGCCTGAAGCATGAAGTTGAATCCTTTGAATCAGTGAGATTCAGAACTCATCAGAAACCCATAAACTATGGGCACCAAGAACATGGTAATCCAGTTCAACATAAAGTGACGTGCAGAACTGTGTGTCAAGATAAAAGCATTAGAAAACAGAAAGGAAAGATGAGACCACCATGTAATAAATACTATTCTCAGAGAATTGCTGATGCTAGGGAAAGCAGGGCAAACAATCATCTTGCACCAAAGCTCTAAGGCAGAGAATTCTTAAGATGGAATGTATCACACAACCCAGACCCTAAGACGTCTCTGGAAGGAGAAAAACAACCAACCAACCAACCCACCAACCAACCAAATACCTATATGGCATTTATAGAGAGAGCCATATACTATGGGTAACCCATTCTTAAATCTTTTGTCCTTTGTTAGGCTTTGTCATGATAAAGTAAATGTGATATGACAGTATACCAAAGATCCAGATGTGACAAAGATTCATGCATCATTTACACAAGTTTTTTGCTAAACACTATGGATGGTTCAAGCCACGTACCCTCACATTCACAATCAGCACAAATCATGCTGATGTATCAGTGAACCTGGCCATCAACCAAAGGAGGGAGAAGAGGTGGAAAAGACAAAGATTTTACTTGAATTAAGCTGAACATGCACTGCATTTATTTGCAGCAAGTAAATAAATTTTGATGGTTCACTATCCAAAACTGGATGAAAGCAAAGGAATAAGCACAAAACTTTCATCCTCTTAATATCTCTACATTTAGAAAATTTATACTCTTGATTTGCAATGATGCAAAGGGGGCAAAAAGGGTACTTCATTTCCTCTGGCATGCCGATTTACCTCCCCAACCATCAAATGACAGGCAGCAGGAGTCTGCCATCCCCAACAAGGTGATTCCTAGAGAGCTTTGCTTACAAAAAAAAAGAAGCCCCGGGTAAAACTAATATTGAATGTCTACCAAATTGTGCAAGCTTCGCCAGACCATGCAGTCATAGAGCATCAGAGAAAGTGGGGGCACTTATTTTCAAGTTTGGCCTTTCACTTTAGCAGAAGAAACTTCCCGAATATCTGAAGGACATGTCATACTTTTTGAAGAACAAAGCATCTTACTAGAGACCATTTGGCTGGTTGTATCTGGACAGATGGATACTATTAGTCTTCAGGAATGAGCACTCTGATGGCTGATCAACCATCCTGCTAAACTAGGGGTTAGACACAGACTATACGAGATCTCAAGTTTCTGTCCAGATCTCATCCAAGCCTCATGACACCAAAAAAAGCAACAAAATTCATAGTCCTTTCCAAAGGAGCAAGAAAGCCTCAAATGCCAGCAAGTCTAAGGATGAAGTATGGCCACTGAGATCTTACATACCCAAGGAGTAATCAAAGTTATTCATTGGAGAAAAAGAAAAAATAGGCTTGGTAATAAAAAATGTAAAAATACATGAAACAAGCAGAATACTCAGGTCCCACAACCTGCAAATTAACACAGTGTTAAGTTATGATAAACATACATCAATAATAAAGCACAAATCAAGTTTGATCTTTTTTTTTTTTTATACAGCCTTTCAAAGCAGTCTAAGCTTCTGTTCCATTCTTGCCTATTATGCAACCTAGATACTAGTTTAGTTCTCAAAATTCTCATAAAGGTGTTTTACATCTTAATGTAAAATCCATGGGTCTTGCATTCTTTAATATACAATTAATCCAGGTTCTTAGGTAAATTCAAGCCAAAACAGTTCTACCATCCATATGGAAAAACTCTTCAGTTGCATTTTCAAATGTTCTAAACTGAAACGAATTTACTCAGCTGTTGTGTAATTTAGAACAGAAGATCTGCTGTAACCCAGGCTATGGGTCCTTTTCCCCTGTGCGAATTTGCTGAATCATTCAAAACCTGAAGGTCTTGTTGTAATGGTCATCCCACAATTTCTTGCTTTTCTCCCTCCTTCCTCAGACTGGAAAATTCTGCAATTGGAGAAGCTATACAGAAAAGATGATGAAAGAACCTAGATAGAAAGAACATAGGCAACACAAACAAACTTCCGCTGAAACAGTCAAGAATCACTAACATACATAGAGTTTTGCTGTTTCATTGCACAAATGATGACATTTGGTTAACAGTAAATATTTAGATTGAGATGCTGATAATTCAAGATGAGCACATAGTGCAAACAAACCCTACAAAACGTAAGCACTCTCATCATAATTTTCCCCAGCCAGGTTTAGAAGATTAACTAGAAAACAGCAAAAATGGCATCTGTTTTTGTGCAGATGAAGTTACACACACAAAATTCACAAAGCTATTTATTTAGACTTTTGATAGCATTCTAAGGCCTCAGAACTTCTAAACTGCAGGTAAGTATGCTGCCTTAAGTTATTTTTATTTTTATATCTTAGGCTTGAAATGCCAGATTGAAAACAATTTTAACTTAAGTAGCTGGCAAACTACTCTTTCTGCCAATAAACAGCAAAAATGTATGAGACAACACTTTGCTTGGAGTATGAAAAACACAATACGCCAAAAAAGTAAACCGTAACTTTACTGAAGTTTTTAATATAAAATCCTGAGAACAGAGAGTAATAGAAAATTATTTTCACTTATCATAAGAAATGTTAATGCAAAATATATAGAATTTGAAAAATTTCAAGCACCTCAAATAGGGGTGGTAAGAAATCAGAGTCTTTATGTAATGTAAACATAAGAGCATAATATTGTAAAAGTGGCTCACTGGGTTCAGCTACAGTCTTTTTTCCTAGTATTCTGGGCTTGGACAGCAACTGAAAGAGGAAGACTAAACAAAAATATAGCAAGGAAACCATATATGGTATTTTCTTCTCAGAGCGTACCTAGCTCTTGACCACTTGCCGTTGGGCAGCTTCCACAGACAGATGTGGCACACATCCATAATCTGTAGTGGGTTTCTATTTCACCAATTTCTGCAGTTACCCTTTCACTCCACGTAAATTTTTACCATATATAACATTTTGTGGAAAAAAGTTCCACATTTTACCTACACTCTGGGTTAAAAGAGAAATAATTTTGTTTGGTTGAGTATTTCATCTTCTAGCTTCACCTGATGCCAACTAGTTTTATGAATCAGTCAACTACTGATACCTGTTTATTTTTATAACGATTCCCTTCATTTTATAGACATCTATTGTATCCTGCCATGTTAATTTTGGTTTTGAACTGACATATTGTAGCTTGCTCATTTCTCCTTATATGGAAGCTGTTCTACACTTTTTATCACCTTGTTTTCCTTCTCTAGTCTTTTCCACTTCCTTCTACACCAGCAACTAAAAAAAATGCATATACAAGATGAAGTCTAATGAAACAGACAGTATCAATACTGAAAAAAGACACATAGAGATTACTACTGAAATTGGGGACAACCTTGCAATACTAACAGTTAAATTAATACCTCATCTTCTAATAAGATAAACTAAATGCATTGTAGACCTAATTCTACTCAATATTAATTCTAACGAAAAATCAGCATGTCATTCAAACATCAAGGTTAAAATCAGCGTGGATGCAATATGTCTTGAACACTAAATCTCAGTCTTCTCTTATGTATTTGTATATTTTCTCCAAAATAATGTGACCACTTGGGAGCTCTTAGGAATTAAAAAAATGATGGTATTAGAGAATTTCACTTAACCAGTGACAAAGTTGAGAAGTGTGCACAAGAATTCTCAGCCAACTAATATGTTAATTAAAGCATTTTTCAAGCAGCATAGAGTGAAAGACACATATTCAATAAAAGCACTTGATCATAGTACCTGAGCTTCTCCTGAATACTTAAATTCAGTAGCAAGATATCTGCCTTTATCTTACCACTTAAAAAAATTTGCCCTCACCTCTAAAAACGAAGCTGCATGAGAAATAAGGCTGTGCTAAATCTAAATGACCTGTGGACACCTGCTAACTTGTGATTTTACAGCAAGTTTCAAAAGTGGTACTTTCCTCAAAGCTGTAGCTCTTGGAACCATTAAATAAAGTGTTTCCAATTTCCTTGGTTATAGCCTGGAAGCATTTAAAATCTCAGAAAGGCATAAGAAAATATGCATATGAATGAATCCCATAACTTTAATATAACTTTTGTGATTTTTTTTTCTTTTTTAAATGAGTGTGCCACCTTATATGTTTTAAACAATTTGGCATTCACAACATCTCAAGAAAACTGAACGGCTAATTCTGATCATTTCAGCCCACCCAGGGATGTGACACAGTAAAGTGTGGCGCAGAAATCCCCGCATCATAGGTGAGCTGGCTGTGGATGTTCAAGAATAGCTACAGGACGACAGCGCTGCTCTCAGATTAATTAGCCTTCCTACTCGGTGTACAGAGCCACATGGCTAAACTGCTTCTGAGACTCATGATGGAATCCTTGGAAAGCAACCTGATGACTGCCTTCTTCAGTGATTACAGTGGGGATTTCTCCCTCAGCAGGAACCAAGGGTTTAAAACCCTTTTAATCAATTTTACTATAAAATACCTTCCCAATACATTAAATATCATTCCCCTGCCCCCATTTATAAGGCTTAATTTCATATAAGATGGATCTACAATATTGTTCTACAAGGCACACAAGAAAGGGTTGTCAGGGATTTCATCCAATAAAGCTATATGAGGAAGAAAATCGAAAAAGTGCAATATTAAACTTAAAATCTAACTACAACCTGCGTACAAATAATAAAGCCCTTTCATAAATGGAACTAACACTTTTTTAAATTCTGAAAAGAAATAGCCTAATAAAGCAACAGAAACTCAGCTGCTGATAGTCACTGTGTATAGGGATATTTCAAGGGGTAAATTTTTGAAGCAGTGCACAGGGAGTTACATACATAAATTCCATTAACAATAATGTGCTCCTCAGCTCTCAGCGATATTAACTTTTAAGTGATGCTATAACTATTATAACATTCTTGCATTTATGACAGAATTCATCTGCACACTATCTCCTAAACAGAGCTTGTATATAAACTGTATTATTCTTTCACTTGCATTTAGTAATGATATATTCAATTTTTATGGACATCTGCCCACAGTTTTCTCAAACTGTATGTTAGTGTATGTTTTTTAATGTAACTGCTAGGTTTAAATAATTAGTATTGCTGGATATAATCACTAATTTCCTCATACAGTAAGAGTCAACTTAATATTTCTGCATAGCAGATGTAATACACAATATTGCGCAGAACTAAATTATTACAAACAGTGCCAGGAGTTTTCTATACACAGTACTTAAGATAATTATAAAAAATCATCTTCATTACTGCATGCTAGCATTTTTTTAACAGTTTAATTTGGATAGGTTACAAGATACATTCAAATCACACAGATACAATTACTGCAAACCCAAGAAGCTATAAAATGTTCCCAACCAAATCCCTTTGACCCTGTTAATGTCTGTTCCTTGTTAATCTAAGGCAAACATTGTTTGTTGCGTGCATTTGTTATGGAATATGAAAAAAAAGAGAGGAAATCCCTTAACAGTTGTTATTGATTCCAGCGTTTACTGACTGAAAGTTAAGTGCCGTTTACAAAACAGAGCAGATGCAGATGCTGACAAAAAGGTAAACAATTGTTGCATGGCTCACTGCCAGATCCTAAGCCAATATATTAAACTCCGAGTGAAGCACATTTCCCCTATAGATTGCACTTATTGCCACTTCATTTCCTATGTGCTCTGTCTCTCTATTGCTGTGCCTGGCACTAAGCTATTTTCAGTTCTTCGGTGACCCCTGAGGCCCAGTGCTACCTCACATAGCCATTAGTGAAGGGAATTGCATGTGTCTGACATGGCCTGAAACCAATTATTTGATATTTTCTTCAGAATGATGCCCAACTCTGTTGGGAATGAGCAATCATGAAATAATTTACCTCCTGATTTAATTTTTTCCTGCACAAATTAGTTGTAGCCGGAGCTAGCGATACACAGCTGCCTGTGACATATCTCTGTCTTATCAAGATTCTAC
>KZ507463.1:0-27396 GCA_002844005.1 Limosa lapponica baueri
TCTGACCTCCTGCCCTTGCCCTGCTGCCCGCCTGGCGCTGCGGTTGGCGGAGCTTCCGCCAGCTTCCACCTTGGGCTTGTCTTTCCCTCCTCAGCTTCCAGGCAGAGATCCCGAGCAGCATCCTGAGCGGGATTTGGGTTTCACAGGGAGCTGATGCCAGAGAAGACACCACGATCAGTGGGTCTGAAGCCACGGTGGGGATTGAGACGGACGGCTTTACTGAGGGAAACAGAAATCAAATTAAGCCGTCAGCAGAAGCACCAGCCCTTGTGTGCTGACGTCGGGCGGTGGTTGTCTCACTGTCCCTGCAGTTCCCGCTGTCACAGGGCTGCAGGCTCCCGCAGGACCGAGGCATGACCAAGCCGCAGGGGCCAAGGGCTGTGTGAACACTTCCCAGCTGGAACGCCTTCACGCCACCGGCTTTCCCAAGGGTGGCACCCGGCACAGATGGAAGAGAACAGCTTTGCTGAGAAGATCTCGTTCAGGCACGACTCTCCTTCAGCCTCTCTCCAGCCCAAGTCAGGAGGAACACAGGGCTCGGCTGCGACAGCTCCGTGCTGGGATCATGGCCCTCCTGCCTGCCATGCACTCCGTGTGAGCGAGCCGTCGGGCTGGTGTAGAGACCTGCTGGGTTCAGCCACGCACAGAAGCACCTGCAGGAGAAGCCCCTTGGCATCACCTTTAGCCTCCTTCCCCTCCGGTGGTGTTTTTGTCCAGTATTTAATAGGCAAAGTGGAGTGATGGGGCTTTTTCTGGTCTGGTTAAGCACTTCGAAGCATAGCCAAACCAGTCCCAGTTGATGTCATTATCAGCTACTCCTCACCACTTGTGACCACCATTGCGCTTTGTACACACCCACAACTTGACAGTTTAGTGCTCTCACAAAGGGGAGTAACAGCCTCTGGCAGCCCTTAGTGGTTCATTAGGTTGGGTAGAGGTGAAAATATGAAGAGGCTCAGAGAAGAAGGCACAAGGCACCATGGTCAGGTGCTCTTGTGGTATTAGGGCATTATGAGGACCTTTTCATCATGAAAAGTGTATTTATGGGCTCAGAGAGACCCTTGGAGTTCTGAAGATCCCCCAGATAACACAATTGGGGGTGCTCTGATCTATACACAGCAAATGAAACAGGAGACTGGGGCACGTAGATGTACGGTCAATGTTCTCATGTGCCAGGGCTGCACTCTGTGATTTTGTTAGCTAAGCTCCCCGCGTCTCCTCCGGGTTTAAGGTGAAAAGGCACATTGCAAACAGAAAAAAAGCCTCCATCGCCAGTTGAAGCAGTTCACGCCCCCTCCCACATTTTCTTCTCTGTCCTGCAGGCTGCCTCTGGCTCAGCCATGCTGGTATAAAACTGTGTGGTCCTGCTGTGAGCCGGAATGGGAAATCCAGCTAGTGTAATGATCTCCTTTCTCTTCGAAGTTAAGCCATTTGAATTCTGCAACTTTGTTCACAGTAAAAAACCCCACACGCTGAAACCCAAACAGATAAACAAAAGCAAACCCATAGAGAAACAGTTAAATTTTGTTCCATAACAGTAGGACATAAACAGTGGAAGATGGGTATGTAAAGCGGGTCGTACATGGACCCTTGTGCAGAACAGAGAGTGTACTGTGAATTCACACCCCTTTAACACTGCTACGTCATTTTAAGTTATTCCTTCAATCTGTGGTTCTGATTTATCTGAAACCAGCAAAGAAGTCCTTACTTTTTCCGAGTCATATAAGGTTTGACTCCAATGGACACATGGAACTATTTGGGTAAAACGTTTTCACTCCGTAGGATCTGCTGTGTCCTTCTCAAAGAACATTCTTACCACCTACTGCCCTTGAGTGTCTCCCTCTGCCTCACAGTGCGGCTGAGTGCGTTTGTCCCGAAGACCTCTAACCTACAGCACTGCCCGTGATGCCTCACTCAGCCGACTCAGATATTCTGTTACACTGGGATGATTACTGTCAAGGTCAGTTATTTTTCCCTCAGAAGCAGTTGGCTTAGTTGCAGGTCTCCTCTGATTATTACTGTGCAAACAATAATGTGGAATAGCAAATATATATGTAGCTAGGATAAGTACAGCTGAAATACAGAATTCTGCCAGAATTCGTTATTTAGTTGGGGGCCACATTTTCCACTGCAAGATACTTCACTCCCAATTCTAAACAATTTTTAAATCCTTAAACAAGGACTGCAATAATTTTGTTACAATGGAAACATCTTTCTACACATGCCATACTCCAGAGGCCGAGTCTGTCTAAAAGAGATTGATGATGGAGAGAAATGAAGTTTCATAACAACGTATGAAGGCTTCAGAAATGGACAGAAGACTGAAAAGCTGTAAACTGGGAACTGCAGTGAACCTCTTTACAGCTTTTGCTATCATTGCAGTGGTTTTGTCCTTAATGGCGTGGACAAAGAAGGGAAGGTATGACATGGCATGGCACGGCCTGGTATGCTGTGGTATGTAAAGACTAGAACGCTAGCAAGTAAAATGCACAAGCCTGACCTGACACGAAACAGTTTCCCTTAGGAAATGAGACTGTGTGTTAGTAATACAACTTGGCAAAGAATTTTCTCTCTTCTCTAGGGAATTTTGGAATCAGTGTCTCTTTAAGGCCTACTGCTCCGATTTTCCTGTTTAAAGCATGACCTCAGTGTTCACAGGCAAGAGACTTTTTCTCATATTCCCCTATCTAACTTGGTCATGCTGTGCAAGTCAAGGTAGTTACATGGGTTTATAAAACCTTTGCACGTCAGCACCAGCCTGGAAAAATTAAGCCCATGTACTGAGAGACTCATACTATTTATTTTTTTTTTTCTTTGTCAAAGATCCTCTCCATGTTTTAGAGGAGGACTTGATGGGACAGCATGACTCTCGGTGATTTACTCTAGAAAACCATGAGGAGGGAACGATACAGAATTTACCCACACGGGGGTGCGTGTGAGTAGTAAGGATGAGGCGGTTGCTGAAGTATTTCGGGGAGCAAGGATAAACCCACGCTGACTTCACCTAACATTAGGTGGAAATAAACACCATATTGTATTTCTCTGTATGTATTCTAAACAGTACAGACATAATCATGCTCAAAAAGTAGTCACGACTAAGACCAAAAGGATTTTTACCCACGATAGGAAGATGAAAGATCACTCCGATAAAATAATTTAAAAAAAAAAAAAAAAAAAAGGACAGCACAAAAGGAACAGAGTGTACAGCCTGATTTCATTAGGAGCTTAGGGATGCCAGTCCATGAGACACAGAAAGATACTCCAAACCCCTTACTTTCACATGTATACTCCTGCAGAAAGGACGTGTTCCCTTAACAGCTAGTACAGTGAGAACAACGCAGTGGCAGAGAATTAATCTGCAGAAGATATTCTCCTCCTTGATTTCTTAAGGAAAACAGAAAGTGGATCTTGCAAAGAGCTCACTAGGCATGCAGACCTAAAAAATCTGTAGCAGGCAGAGAAAGCCACTCTGGAGCAATAGCAACCTGCAAAAATACTAGTTCCTAAAACTTATCAGAGAAAGAAATGCGAGATGTTTAAAACAGCTTGAAAATTAGGTAAGGTCTGTCAGTTTTAAAGCTGCTCGAGCTTGTTTGTGCTGTTTTCGTCTGAGCCTGAGCACATTGCTTAAATTAAGAAGAAATAAATGAACTATTTTATGTGGGAGAACACTACAAGGTCATCTTGAGCTATCTCACAGAGCGAGCATATTTCTAATCCCTTGATGTTTTTACCTGACCTTGGAGATAAGAGAAGAATCTCAGAAGGAGCTAGCACTAGAGAACTGTTTTTTCAGTTATGAGAAAATTTTAGTCCTTCTTGATTTGAACGCTTACAAATCAGGTCAGGAGGCTTAAGCTAAAATATTACTACAATTCCAAGAGGAGGACATCAGTCTCTTCCTTGTTTCTTACTAATCAGTAGATAAAGGAAAGCCTTCCGTTATTTAAAAATTAGTGGGAGAGTTAATTATTATTAATTATTATTAACTTAAAGCCAGGAGATGAGTGTTACATTCAAGAGCTACAGAGTATGACTTTGATACTGAAGCAGTGGTGAATACGTAAGATGCGTATTCCTTCTGGTTACATCTTGTTATATGCATTCATTCAGCATGTATTAGAGATTGGTTTGAAGCCATGAGAAAGTTTTAAGTAAGATATACTGATACGTGTTTTGGTTTTGCCTCTTGTTTTAATAGACTGAAACCATGAAGCCTGTAGGGAAAGAATCACAGAAGACTATTTCAGATTAAAAAATTTAAATGAGTATTTTCTATTTTGACAGAGTAAATAAGTGAAGTCCCAAGTTGTACAAATTGCTGAAGACTGCATCCATAGTGTCAATAATTGTGCAATCAGTTAAGTATCTTTTTGCTTCCAATGTTTTCAGACATCTCACAGACACTGAAAGGATTCATGAAGTTACACATTTAGCTTTTATGAGTAAAGAAACACTTTACAAATATGTCAAAACTGTTTGGTTCTTAGGAATTGTACTGGGATAAACTGCCATCAGACTTAAAACTTAGAAACTTAACAACTGTATCTCCGACAGGTTTTATGAATCCATATGATATTCCTCGGTTACATTTTGAAAAAAACATTAAGAGTTGCCATTTCCTCTGCAACTCCATCAGTCTATTTCAAAGCAGCATAACCATTTCATAACAGTTCCATCAGGCAAATGGATTGTAAAAATATGCTTCACATCAGAATGGTTTTGATTTAAATGTATAGCAAGAAATTTCTGTGAAATAAGAACTGCATTAACAAAGCTGGCAATGGGCCACAATTGACTTTGTTCTGGTTACTGCCACCTGTATCACCTGCAAGGCCAATTACTCATGAAAACAGGCAGAGTACCACTTGTCCCACTGATGTCCCCAGGAGCCTCTAGTACAGGTACAGAATATACAGCCCCCTCTCAGGTTCATGCTGCAGATCATTTCTGTCATTCATACTTATTATAAAAAGGTGGATCTTACAAGTGTAGTGCTGCAGCAAATTGCTCTGATACTTGGACATAGAGTTCCAGTTTCCTACTTCACCTCATTTGCTCCATGGCTTTCACACAAAAGCAGAGCTGTCAGCTAAGTCAGAGAGAAAACCCAAGTGAGAGAGGCAAAGGGTGAGGGAAGGCTACTTTCTCTCTTCAAAACATTCCACTAACATTTTCAAATTAGAGTCCACTTAAAAAAACCTCTTTGTTGACATCTTTGAATGGACCGTCAGTGTAATGCTATCAAGGTTGCTGCGTCCTTGGCCTTCAGGCAGGTATGCAGGGAGGAGGGTACAATGCCTTCCTCCCTCATTCCTTGGCAAAAGGATTAAGACTCTCTGACCTCTGTGTGAAAATTTAGAGAGGCATGTTAAAATGGACGCTTAGTATGCAACCTAACCACATGCAGCAAATAAGTATTTGATGCATTAAAGGTTCTGTGTGTGCTTTTCTCTTCAATAACTCCAAAATCAAAGCTTCTCATTTCTTAGGAACTGACAACAACAAAAATTCAACAGTGTACATTTCACAGCAGTAGAGTCGACAGGTATCAGAGTCCAGAACTAATTAGCATGGGGCTAATATAGCCAAAGTATGGGTAAGAACCACAATAAGAACATTTATTATGAAGCACAAAGGTTTCAAAAGGAAGATATTATTATTAATTTCTTAAATTAAGATAAAGTCAAGTTAAAAGCTAGAATGGAAACTTTATACGTCACCCACTGTTTCTTTTGCTAGCAGGTGGTTTATTTCTGCAGTGATGCTGTAGGAAGTTACAAGCTATTAAGCAAGGATTCTGAAAGCAAAATCCTGTCTGTGCAGGATTTCCAGCATCAAAACCAGAGATACCCACCTAATTGCTGCCTTAAAGCTTCAGCTCATCTCCTTAAGAATACTAATTCAGCTTTTACAGTTAGTAGACATTTCTAGTCACGGGCTAAAAAAGAGGGAGCAATGTAAATAATCTGTAAAATGTCATGTACAAGAAATATTACTGGGTTTACCAAATGTTTTTAAATAACTATATAGGGCATTTTCAGACTGTATTCAATATTTGTCTCACTAATATTGTGTTACACTGTGTTTGAAAGTTGACTGAGAATTACATTCTGGTTTCACTCACTATAGCCCTGAAATGAAACTATAGGTGACACTATATGAAGAGTCAGAAATTAAGCTAAAGCCTGAGCTAAGAACTGAGCTACAGCACAGAAACTTGTAGCTCAGCCCCAGCTAGCCCCTCTGTCAGCAGACATTTGGTCCCAGCAGAGAAGAAAATGTAGTCTCTTTGCCATCCATGATAGAATGCACCATTCCTTCTTAATTTTGGATTTCTAGTTCTATAGGGTTTATTCAACCTTGATAAGCATGGTAATGGAAATGTGTGTGGATGAATTAGTCTATTTGCACTTGGCTATAGAGTGAGGGTGAAAAAAGGTCATTTAGAGGCTAACGGGTTTGCAGTGCAGGAAAGGGTTAATAAATGCTGAGTGCTTTGCAGTGAGGAAGGGCCTTCGAAAGAGAGTGCAGCGAAGACACTTTGCAGACTGCTATTCTTTTGCCAATTACTAGCATGAAGTATGTTCCTAAAAGCCAAAGGAAAGAGTTTTTAAAAAGAAACAGCTAACAAACAGGAAAACATGCCATGCTGCTGTCTGCCAGGACGCTGCCTTTCTGGGGAAGAAAATATTGATGGTAGTAGGAGAGATTTATTGCCACACTGACCATGCATTGAATCAAAGCATTACTCTGTCCCACTTTTAAAAAAAAAAAACAACACAGATAATGTCACTGCTGTATTTCAGAAAAGGAGGGAGCCCCTAAAGAGGCCCTTTAAAGAGGCCTCTGGACAGGAGAGCTGCTTTTCCAGTCTCTCCAAGTACGCCTGCCATTGGGGTCACCGTCCATGACTGACTGGGTGTCTCTTCTGTAGCAGATTTGTTACTGCAGGTGTTCACAAAAAACAACAATAGGGTTGAGGGGTCTCTCACAATCAGTACATTTCATCTGATTTGAAACCATGGGCCTCCCAAACTCAGACAGGCGCCCTCTCATCAACCTTGCTCTTGGCGTAGGAAGAACTCTCTCCCTTTGTTGCCACATCAGCATGAGTTTGTGGCTGGAGACATGGGCACCTCCACATGTTTGGGTGGCAGCAGAGTCTAGGATCTCTGCCACGAACACCACAACTGACCAAGCAGGAAAGGCAACAAACTGCCTTACAGAACAAGAGAAAGCAAAGAATAGGCACTACTACAAGATTTGTACAAAGGAGTTGTTTCCACTGAAATACCAAAAAAGGTCATGAGAGTTTATTTAAAGAAAAACTACACACATTCTGCTGAGGATAAAGGTAGCCGTCATCTCAAGGATGATGCTTTCAAGAGCTGTGCTCAGCTACCTGCATTTGAACACTGAGGATTTATTCAGAGAATCTTCCTTGTGATCACTTCTCTCTGACAGGAAATTACTTAAATTATCTCAACTTTCAAATGTATTCAAATATTTGCTAGCAACCTGTAAGTTTTGCTTCCGAAGCCTGGATGCTTGAAAGAGTTCCCACCCCAAGCTACCTGCCCCTCTCCAGCTTCTGCAAAGGGGTCAGGGACTTTGGTTTTGCTGCTTGCACAGCAGCTGCTGAACACACCCAAGTTGCCTTCAGTACGCTGGGCTCCGCACTGCAGCGGCTGGACATCAGCTGACAGGACGTCCTTCCAACACGGATGCAATTGACTGCACGCAATGTTCCAGCTGAATCACAGCTCTCTTATCCAGGAGCTGCCCACAGCCCATGTTCCATTTCATGTTCTGAATGTCACTGGGACTTTTGGCCCTTACTGGGCCAATGCTGGGAATGTAAATTAAAGTCATAGTGAACATTTTGTTCAGGCAGGTGACGTGCAGGCTGAAGTGCTCTATCACTTACTTTTCCACATTTCCTAAATGACAGACACAGCCTTTCAAAAAGAAGCCTCTACAGTTAACTGGGAAAATACCCTATATCAATCATTTCAGTGCAGGGCATCTCTATGAACCATGAAATATGGTCCCATATATTGAAGCAATACACAGACATAAATATAACTTCGTAATCTGGCTACTCCTGCCTGTATCTCTCTGTGTGCCAGGCACTTGAGTTGCTACCCGGTGAAAACAGACATGTAAGGATTATGCTTCAGCCTGTGAGTGAACAACTCGCCACAGGCATCGAGTGGGCTGGAAGTTTCCCATGTAGCTCTTAAATCCTTGAGCAGCAGAGGGAAGACCAATCCTTTACAATTTACCACTAGAGACTGAGTCACTCGCTAAACACAGATGTTCATAGTAACTCAGAGCAACCCTAAGTCAGTTGTCCATGAATGAGAACACTTGTGGCTAGAGTCTTAGCTTCTACAGTAACCCAGACTATCATTTTGACCTTTCCTGTGTTTCCTTGTACTTCTGCAGATTTACACTCATAATACCTCATTGTACAAATAGTACAAATAGCAAAATGCAGGTTCTTTCTTCCATTTCCCTCTGGATGCTGTTGCAAAGGCTTTCATTCTGCATGTCTTGGTTCAGGTGATGTATTTTTCAAAGCTTATCACTCCAGCACGCAACAGCAGGGATCAGGTAACCATTACATTAATGGATTTTCATGTTGCTTATACTGCTTCAAATGGAACATTGCAAAAGGAAAGCTTGTCTTTGCTAGCTATGCAACTATTCAGCTCTGTTCAGATCCAGTCCTGGGAGCCATTAAGAATCTCTCATTGAAAGTGAAAGCCAGGATTTTTCAGGACAAAGTCCACCACAAACTTCAACAACCCATCAAACTCAGGGAGGAAAAAAGTAAGCTCTGACTTGGTGCTGTGCATGCTATATATATATCTATACCTATACATCTACATGTTAATCTTTATCTTCAAAATCATGAGGATGAGAATAAAGGAACAAGTAAAGGCTGCAGTATCAGTAAACTAGTCAATCTTTAACATAATTCTCTCTCTTTTTTTTCCCAAATGGTAGCACTCCTGTAGATTCTGAATATCAGATCTTTCTTATTTTGATGCATCAATAAATGTTTTTTTCCTACTCACTCTAAAAATTTGGGGCCATACTCCATGTTGACAAGGCATCCTAAGTAGTCCTACTGTTGAGTAAATCAACCAATGACTCCATTAGTAAATGCATTCAACAAAGTACAGCTCAGTAGAGGATTTAACCTGACATTTGTCACTGAAATAACTTGCCTAATTTCATTCTGAGCATGCAAAGCTGAAGCAAATGAAGCTAATCATCTTAGCATGGTGAGGCATCTGGCAGAGAAGTGGAGGCAGTGGTTGTACCAGTTCCATTTTTTCCTAGAAGAGAGTGAGAACAAGCAACTGCAAAGGAAAAAAACAACAAACCCTCCACACATACAGACACCCACTGCTGTGTGTGAAGTGCTCACAGCCATTAAAGGACCATGCAGCACTCCTGCAGAAGCTGAACAACGGTTCACCAGTTTTCCAAACTATGAGATGCATTTTGTTAATAGCAGACAAACTTCTCCAAAGTGATAGGCAAAACACTGCTTGATCAGCCAAAGGTTTCCTGCTGCTGCACGTCCACATATAGCTGTCACCTCTCCCAATCACAGTTCCAGAGAAAACTCAGGCTGGGAACATTTCCACTAGGCGAGGCCAACAGCTTCAGCCTTCTGATCCACGCAGGAGCCTCTGTGGGGAAAGGCACATTTTATTTACAAGGAATTGCCCGAGAGGTCAGCTTACAGAGCAGTTATTTTACAGGCCAAAGGGAAAAGAAGGGAGATGTGCCAGCAATCAGAATTACTATCTTCTGAGTTATGTAGTATTCTAATAAACAGGTCAAAGAAAAACTGTGAGAATTGGTCCTAAGCTGACTGCAATGGTTATCTGAACATTATTTAAAAACAAAACAAAACAAAAGCCACACAAAAAAAAGCTTTCCAAAGCAAAAGTATAAGCCAAGCAAGTTGAAAGATCTAATTAGAAATTCAGCAGAAGAGAAATTCAAGGGAAAGTAAGAAACCTTGTTTGCTAGAATAAACATAAGGGCAGCCCTAGCACAAGGAAATAATATCAAGTATCAGCAGGCCTTTGTCAAATATAAACCAAAATAATTTATTTTTGAAAAAGGAAGTTAGTTAATAATAAGTCACAATGAAAGACAGCAAAAGAAAGCTGTGATGCTAATGCTTGGAGCAAGGGCTTAAGTCTATGAATATTCATTATGGAGAAATATTTTTTGGAGCAGGACAAACAAATTTAAAAGACAAGCATTGTCAGATGCACAGGATGAGAATGGAGCAGGACAGCTTCACACAATTATTAGTAATTACTTTCATTAAAATAAACCCAAAACCTTATACACTAGGATGTTATAAAACTGATGCTTTGAAATACTAGCATGGGGTTTCTGCACATGCTTGTTTGAAAAAAAAATCCGTCTGCAAAAAGCGGTAATAAAATGTGTGTTAAAAGTAACCTAAAACAAGGGAAAAAAATTTCACCAAACCCAAAAACCCAAGAGAAGCTGGTAAAAGAGTTTTCTTTGTTACCTAGCCGACAATACAGGATTATAAAATATTACTCCTCATTAAGCCAAAGGGAGCCTGTATCCACTGGCTCCAGCAGTTATCATTATAACAAAAAGCTGCCTCAGGCTATGCAGTGATTTCAATCAGACACTGTGCAGGCACAAAGGTCTGCCCACAGGGATCTAGCTGTGAGCTGGGACTTGACAAGTATGCCCTGTGATAATGCCTGGCATCACCCCCAATTAGCCATTCACCACTTTGCTGGTCAGGTGCTACACTCCTGAGCTCTCAGCTAGTATCACCTTCCAGCCTCTAACCTGGAACCTCTCGGACTTTAGGTTTCTGCACATTCTCCCCAGTCTACCATTTAGTTTTTTACAAAATCTTTTCTTGAGATTTGGACTGAAGTTCAGCTGTCTGTCCACTGAATTTGGCTCTGTACAAGCTCCTCCAGTTCCAACTTCTGATGGAAACAAGCTGTTTCCAAGAATCCCAGAAAACTGAAGCCCTTGGGTTCACACCTAAACCCTTCAGAGCACCTTGAGCCCACACAGGCAATAAGCTGACGGTCAGTTTGCTCAGTACACATTATTACTTTCACTTCAAGAAGGAAAGCCAAAACCATTAGAATAATCCCAAACTTTTTAGTGCAGCATTCTTCCTTCCAGCTCACTGGAAGCTGAATTCCTTTCTTCTAAGCAGCAGAACTTACTTTTCTCCATCTACCCAGAGATGCTAAAAATTGTCAAAGAAAGCAAATAATTTGGCTCTTTTCCTTTTATAACCCTGCATCTCCCTTCTCCTCAAATGATTGAAGGAGGGTGCTTACAGACCTCTTCCACAATTTTCTGCAAGTAAACAAGTCTTCTTCAGAAGCAGTTAATTTGGCTTTTTCCAGCTCGTATTTTGTGATAGAGAACAGGAGTCAGCAGGTCTGTACCTCTAGTCTCACACCACCAACTCCATGGAGTTTTACTCCACTAAATTCACAGTGAGAAGGCAAAGAAGCTGAAATGGGACCAGCAATCACACACCTACCTCTGGAATCCCCCCACCAGTCAGAATCCGTACGGTCTGCAGACAGACTCCCAGATCCGTCTTAGGCTTTCCTCTGAATTACTGACCTGTGGCTGGACAGGAAGCTATCCTTAAACAAATACACAAAGTGTGAACCTGTACCCCATCCTCTGCTTTATTGTTTTTACAACTGCAGCTAAAAAGTAACTGGTACTTTATAAACTATGCTGTGGTTCTCTTTGTAAAAGCAGTGCAGGCCTCTACTGATGCAGGTAAGAGCAAGCCTCTTGTCCTGCTTGCAAGCAACTCGCATCAATGATAATCTTCTTGTTAGTCTCAGTTAGTTAGTTTCATATCCTGGCAAAAGTATTAATATTTTGCCAGTGCAGCTACGTTTAACTGAGCTATGTTCAGCTACGGGGGTAGGCAATCTTGCCAGGCTCCTTCTTAATCATTCATGCCAGCAAAACCTTTTCAGTATTGATCACACCCAGATAACAGGCAGCCTCATTATGAGGCTATTTCTATTTCAACTACATTCCCATGTTGAAGCAGTGGTGAGGGCTGTGTGTTACATTCACATTGTGGACACTGCATACTTTAGCATATGTATGTATCATACAGAAAACCAAGCAAAAACAGCAAAAGCAATAGCCCGCCTATAGTCTTCATAGTACCATATCTCCAAATAAGTTGATAAATGGAGAACACTGACTGGAACAGCACACCTAAATGCAAATGGCTAGAAATACGTGTCCAAATGTAATTTCTTATTTCTGTTTATCTCACTAATGCAGATCTTAGTGGTTTTGGTTTTAAGAAAGCAAACAAGCCCATAGCGAACCAAACCAAAAAGCTGTAATGAAGCCATTACCTTCTTCAAAGTGAGTCTTTATAGTGTCTGTAATAAATTATGAGTGAGTACAACTACCATAAAAGTTAAACTGACAAAAAAACCCCAACATCTCACTACATAACATATTAATTAATGTGCAACCTTTCCATTTTACATTCACATACACAGGCATACAAAGAACTGAAGGGTCAATGCAAAGATGAATATTAATTAAAAAAACTCCTTCTGCTACATTCGTCTTTCATTTGACAGGCTTAGGCTAACTCCAGACAGGGACAGATCACCTGTGCCAAGCACAAAACTTGCTGTTTCCAGATCCCGATGCCTTTAAATATGAGGCACTCTTACTTCTATCAAAAATTGTTCTTTACAACTTTGGATTGTGCAGGCTCTTAATAGCCTTAACTTACTTCAATGCAGTCTGAAGCATGAGATTACAAGTGGCTGTTTATGCAGAACAAACTACATTCTTTAAACATCTTGTGATGAATCCTAGTGTGGCTCTCCTTGTCATTTTCTTCAGAAAGCTCCGTTTAACTGGTGGTGTTGTAAGTATGGATATTGACAATAGGACGGGCAAGGAATGAGATAGAAGAAGCATTCAGATAGGGTGAAAAACAGCACAGAAAAAGGGGACAGATTTCAGCATTTGTCCTACTGTCAACAGTGGGGAGAAGTAGGGTCATGATATAAAAATGCATTTCTTGATTAAGGATGTATCAGAAAAGCCATTTCAAAGCAGGTACAGATGGGCATTTCAGTGAGACTAAGCAAAGTTGCCATGCAAGACAGCCTACGAGGTGGAGAGGACACTGTCAGGTTTCAGTTTCAGCTCAGCTGTGTGACCATGGACAATCATTTCTATGCACATTCCTCTACCCTATTTTATCCATCTATATTGTGAGCTCTTCAGGACAGAACTCCTTCCCATCGGTTTTAGGAAAGGTATCTGTGAAAATGGGCCATATTTCTAGCAAAGGGTAGGAAAATGCTAAAGGAGTAATGATCGATCATCTATCTTACCAGCTTTAATACGTCCAGGAGAATCCACCTAAATCTTGGAATAGAGTGAATGTTCAATGTTAAAGGTTGACAAATAGTGTCTCTTTGGGAAAAGGAAGTTTAAACAAAAAAAAATAATAATCAAGGTACCATATATTACAAACCCAAGTTTTCCCAAGCTTTAAAAGAAGGCTTGCAGCTTCAAACAATACGTACAGCCAAGGAAACTTGTTTAATTATTGATAACAGCCAGCAGGGCTGCCACTGCTGTCTTGTGCCTGCTGCTCCATACAACTGATTGCAGAAATAAGCCACAGCAGGGTATGCATTAGGCAGTTATTGGTGCCCACATCCAGTGCGCTGTTAAGGAGCATGCTAGAGGTTGAATAGGTCTCCAACCACCTGAGAAATACTTCAGGAACCTAAAAGTGTGCACCCTCCTGCGTTTGGTTGTAACCAGGATAAGACTGTTCCATTTCACAACTTACATTCTGTAACTTTTATCTTGTATTTTTTACATCTAGGAAGGAAGGAGCGTCATTCAGCATTATCTGTTCATGGTTTACCATTTTGCAGGGCTTTAAAGATGGAGTACCTTTTACTTGAGCAGGTTAAATACACTACAGATCTTTACAAAATTAGTATTTTGCATACTTAGGTTGTATTTTAACATGTCGAAGTTTAGTAAGGCTCCTCCCACAGTTGCAGTGACACCCTCAACAACTTCTGCCCCCAGATGTTACTATGTTTAAAACTGGACTCTGAAACCCAGCCCTCTGAATTTACAGAGAGGTCTGCCATCCAAATAAAACCTTGGTTTCTCTCTACTGTCATTATGTTTTGTCCATGAGGTACACATTCAGCTTTACATTGAAAGGGAAGGAAGAAAGCTGGCTGAAGGGCAGTTGAGAAGCAGAAGTTCCCTCCCTTCCATCCTTCAAGCAATGTGCCTTTTTTAGGGATGAGAACGTCTGACCATGCCTTCGGTGTCCTGCTTGTCCTGACTTTGGATAAACAGTGGATCTGCTCTAGGCTTGTAGGATTTTCCCTGACCATATCTACGACTATTCTTTCATGCACAAAGCTCTTGCTTCTGAATATGTGGACTTACTGGATTTAAATTACAGAATACTCACAAATACAAGTTCAGTGAATAACAGCAGTAAGGAGTCTCTCAAAAAAATGTGAATTAGTATTTAGTATTATTCAAAATAATATTTCTGTTAGTAAAGCTTTTACTAGTTTCTTTCATCTTATAACCTCTGGCTGGATTTTTTTAAGAGGCATTTTCTCTTATATTATTCTTTGAAAAGTGGCATTTTTGTGTAGATTTAGAATTACTAGAACAGTCACTAATTATTCCCCCCATCCCTCCCGCAATATGGCTAGATTTAGGCAAACATTATTATCCTGTGCACCACTGGAATAAGATATGTTTTCACACAATTTGTGAAGGCACTTTTTCATGGTGTGCTTGAGGGAATTTGCACATGGAGTAAAATGGACAAAACACTTAAAAAATATTATTAGTAGTAGCATCCATAGCTTAATTCCTTTCCATTTGTGTTTTCAACACATACTGTTCATTTCCATTTAGCCACAATGAGCGTGTCTAATAAATCACAGAGGCACTGTTCTTCTTGACAACAAAGAACCAAAGACATAAGTAACCAGCTGAAATAATATTGTATGGCTGCCAGGTGTTCCCTCCTGAACATGAGAAATTAAGGTAGACCATTTGTCCCTGTCTTTCTCAGTTTACAAGTCTAGGCTACCTTTGCTTTAGCCTTTTTATTTTTCCCCAACATGCCAAGTATTTCTTGGCCACTTTAACAACAATAATACAAGGAGAACTTATGGTTAATTAACTTGGTTCTGACACAATCCCCCTTAAAGCCTTCTCAAAACCAGGGAAATTCATCACTGCTACAACTGACTATATCCTGTATTAGACAAGTTCTGAAAACACAGTTTGAAACCAGAACTAGGTACATAAACACATTCGAGGAGCTAATCCAGTGACTGCAGCTCAGAAATGACCTCTTTGTAACTTTGATCCAGTATCTCATACAGCCTGAAGTAAATCCTTGGGTCTCTGTGCAAAAGTCTGGCAGAATTGGGCTTTGGTTGTTAAAGCACTACCCTTACAAGAAGTGAGACTAAAATGACTGCCATCCAGTGCATTATATAAATTCAAGCAGAACACAGTAAGCCACTGTTTTATACTACATATTTTCTTCCTTCAGACTGTAAAGGGTTCTTAGTATTACCTCAGGTATTACAAACTGAAATGAAGTACAGATCATCCTCCTAACCTGAAGCCTTCATGCCATGGTCAAATGATATCTGTACTTGAAAACAATGGGGAATACATACTTACCAGATATTCCTCCTCAGGAAGAAAGGACACCAAGAAATGCTACAAGAAACACATACAGAAGAGACCGCTTACTGCACTTGCTTGACGAAGTTTCTCAGTTTTCATACAGTTCGCTGGAAGAAGCAGAAATACAAGTCTTCAAGGAGAACCGCAGATTGTTTCACTAGCCTGTCTTATGAATAGTTGGTATCCAGTGACAGGAGACGTGGGAATGGTTCAAAGCTACACCAGGAGAGGTTCAGACTGGACATTAGGAAGCATTTCTTTACCGAGGGGGTGGTCAAAGACTGGACTAGGCTTCCTAGAGAGATGGTCAATGCCCCCTGCCTGTGAGTGTTCTAGAGGCATTTGCACAATGCCCTGAAGTGGTCAGGCAGTTGCACTAGATGATCATTGTAGGTTCCTTCCAACTGAAATATTCCATTCCATTCCACGCCATTCCATTCCACCTTGTTGCTTAGCTGTAATATACTAAAGGCTGAGTCCCACTGGGCCACTTCCTGAGCAAACACAAGAGTGTGTGACTAGCCATGCCCTGAAGAATGGGCATCTCAAAGAGAAGGTAAACAACAGGGTGGGGACACGAAAGAGCAGAGCAACAATACAGTCCTTAACAACAGAGCTGCTAAATTGTAACTGTTTTACAGATTATGACTTTGATAAATGGCGATCACCCTTTACCATCATTCTCAGAGATACCTAACTTCCCTCAATAAGCACCTTCTCCCACCTTTGTTGAAGCACAGTCACACAGTTGATTTGTCATTCTTGACAATTATGGGGGGAAAAGCAGTGATTAAGGAAGAAAAAAAAAGAGTGGAAAGGCATTCTCCTAAAACCTGTGCCAAATCTCTATTGGACAGCTCCTCTTCCCCACATACTCCGGCAAATTGTTACCTTCTATTTAAGTCTCCTAGGTCAAGCGTTTGTAAGACTGGACTTCATCTGACCAGGCAGAAGAAATCTCCTTAAATAAAACTGGGGGCACCTTTTTCATATTATTTTCTAGCTGGGCCTTGAAGGCAAAATACTCCACTTCTCATGTTAATTTTGTAATTTTCTTGTTCACCTGACAGTTACTGAAAAAAAGCAGAAGAGAACTATGATTGGAAATACATATTCAGGTAGGCAGATGTATCCTGTTAAATCTGCCAGGAATATAGATGGTCTGCTGAGCAAAAGGGACAGGGCTTTTAAAAAGGTCATTTAGGAGAGCCTACGAACAATTTGGTGTATAGGGGAAAACCTAGCTTTAACTCCAGGGTACAAACTGTTACCAGCAGCAATTAAAGGCTCTTCCAATGGAAGAGGCATAAGACTGAGCACAAAATTACCAGTTCTGGTCTCAGTAGTTGAGCACTTTTCTAGGCGTTTAGACCATGACCTGATAAAAGACACACACCAAAGTTGCACTATGCAGTAGTCTAATCATTTTGGGGATAGACAGCTTGGGCTAGAATCTAAATTCAGATCCACAGAACTGCAAGTAGAAAGCTGGGTTTTCATGAGAGCAATCTCAGGAAAACTATATGCCAACTGGGAGCTGTTTGTGGCCCCAAATGGTCAAGATATATGAAAAAATGTCAGTGCAAACTCTGCAATTCAGTGAACTCTTTGGCTCCAAAAAGTTGTGGAATGGAGATGTTAATTCTGTTCAAACAATACATATAGATATTGGATTAGCAAGCAACACTGGGCAGTTACAAATTATCCTTATTCCAGATGTCCAGAAATGAAACATATAGCAGATGTTTCCCCGGCAAAGACTCGTCACCCAGTAATGCATATGTTGGTACATTTAGTTACTTACAAACTTTGTGTGAAATAGTGTTTCTGCATCTGTTGTGAAACAAATCCTGTGGAGCTGGGAATACTAATTTGCAAAGTATAATGTGGGACTGAACTCTAAAACCACACCGCAGCATCCTAAAGGACAACTAACTAATGAAAAATGTGTAAAAGAAACAAGTCATAAACATGATGCTATGCAAGATTAATCAAAGTCTGTAAGGGGACAACGTGGTTATAAAAGACTCATACTAAGAAAAGTGAATTTGGTGGTTACCTACAAAAAACAGATTATTTGAATATTTGGAAAGAGAAAAAGGAACACGAGTAAGTATGGTATAGCTATAAAATAAATATGTACTTCAACATACTAGAGAAACATACTGATGGGAAATTTAGTCCACTAATGAAATGTACTACCATAAACTCATCTGTAACACTGGAAAAATGTCAAGGAGAAAAAAGATCTTGTGTGATAATGATATTCCACTATAACAGTTATCAGCTAATTGGCCATCTTGGAAGTTCTTCTGTTTCCCTGGCACTTCCGAACACACTATAAATAAATAAAGAAATAAAGTTTACCACTAGAGGGTACTGTTACGTCAAGCTGTAACAGAAAAGCACCTGGAGGAGGTAACAAATCTATTATACCCGTGCTATGTCAAGCTGTAACAGGAAGGCACCTGGAGGAGGTAACAAATCTATTATACTCATGCAGTGCTGTTGGCACATTGAGGTACAAAGGCTTCTCTACGGAAAATATGTAACCATTTCTCCATTATTAGCCACAGCAGTGGCCTCAGTTGAAGAAAAATTGAGAATACTTAGATGTCATGACTTCGAGAAAAAGAGTACTCAAAGGAGAGAGGGCAGCTCTCTGAAGAGACAAATCTTCATACAACTTGTTTGTAACTTTATTGAACTGAATAGATGCTGTACCAGAAATCTGGGTCACAGAATGTCAAGATGTAAGTACAATAAATTAGTCTCTGTCCTGAAAAGTGCATGGTTAAAATAGGCAAGATAGACAAAAAGCCTGATTTTTCTCTTCAGACATCAACCAAATCAACTAAGAAACCCTAGGCCAAATGACCTTCCAACATTCAGAGTTTCATTAGTATTACCAGAATTATTACAGCATCAAGAAGTTCTCATTAGTTACATCATGACAGTAAGTACTGTTCAAATAAAAAGCAAATCGAAAAGTCAAACCTGAGTAAAAAGTGGACTTTGTGAGTCAGAGTGTTTTGGTGTTATCCTGAGGGCTTGGGGGGATATTTTTGAGTAACAGATGCTAGGGAAAAAAGAAAACGTAGGAATATTTCTTCATCCAAAAGCAATGTCTCCTTTTCCAAGAGACATTCTGCTCAAAGGAAGCTCTGGCCATTATCTTCCTTCCAAACAGCCATGCGTCACTTCTTCACCTTTCTGCTGGCTTCTCTTCATCTTGATATCCCATCTTCTTTCTGCCTCTGACCTACACAGAAATCAACGGGAAAGCCCACACCCAGTAAGACCCTGTCAGGAACCTAGGTGACAAGTAGGCCTTGGTTGCCCTGACAAGCCTCTCCCAGAGCCTCCACCTACACCCCCTGACTGGGGTCTCCATTTAAGTTCATGACCTTCAGTCTCTGCCTGAGCTACACTTTAGGTCTGCTTTCCTTTAGCTCTGTACCTGAATCATTGTTTGGATTTCCTGGATTCACCTTGGACCTGGCACATTACCTCCTCTTTGCCTGACACTCACCAGGCTGTCGACAGGACCCGCTGTGGTCACCATTCTGCTCTGTTCACCTGCCCTTGGTGCCATGAGACTGCAACCTGCTGCTGAGGCCACCAACTGGCCTGCTTTGTGGCTGCTCTCCTCTCACCTTCTTTTGGGGAGCAGGCTCCTCTCGCTGCTATTGACCATCCCATGGAAGAATGAGAATTGGCTTCCTAAGAGACTCCCCCTTGTCCTTATAACTTGATCAGTAGCTTCTGCCTCTGGAAGTCCTGCTTAATAAAAGTGCTTGAACGCTTCTCCCCTTTTCAACATCCAGTAACTTTAAATAGGTTTGTAAATGGTGGCAGCAAGTAACTCACTTCAGCATAATAAAAATGCAATGAGCAACAATGGATAATATTGACTGACCATTTTCAGGCATGTGTTATGAATTAGACTGAGAACATGCCACAATTTTACATACAGCCCCACAACAGCCACCAGATTACTGATGTATTACATACACACACAAGATTCATACTGATGGGGTTCTAGGAGAAGGGCAATGAAAAGGACTAAGAATTAGATCTTTGCTGCTGTACTCACTGGATGAATCCCAGTAATTTTTTTTTTTTTTTTTTTTTTTTATCACAGGACAAACGGCATCTCAGAACAGTTAGACACAACAGGAAATGTTTGGTACTGTCTTGTCAGCAATGCAAAATGGTTATCTAGGGAGGGAAAACAGCAAGTCCTGCTCTTACTCTGTGCCTGTCTTTCGTCTCCTGACCCTCCCCTCTGTGATTCAAATGGCTACCTCTGGGCTTAAACCTGGATTTCAGGTGACATTCTGAGTTTCCTCTGAACTGTTCAATATTTACTTTAAAAAGATAATTTATTTACCTCGTGGGTGGGGGATGAGGGGGGTAAGGGGGTGGTGGTGTGGTACGTTCACAATTTTACACATTCTGGCAATTCTATTTACATGCCAAATACTGATTTTGGAGCGTAATTTTACATCCCAAGTTTGCTAGATCTTGCTTCAAAGTTTACTTTAACATCTGGTAACAAATTAAACTTTGGCATCAACAGGCACAAATAAAGTATCTTTCAATTTCTGCCATACCTAAATATCACACACCATTCCCTAAGACTCTCTACATCCAAACTCTGCCAGAGCCTTTCACTGTCCTCACCTATCTTTTGACACCTTCTCTGACTTGGATCTTTGCAAAGTACCCCTAGATCTTGGCAGCCCTAGCCTAAACTAGTGCAATGCACTCCACTTAGGGCTATAGTTAACAGGTTAGCTACACTGTTTCCATCACTGATGATTTAGTTAGTTCGTTCTCTTAGCAATTCCAGCAGACAGACAAATATTAATTTGTTGCCATTTGCTGTGGTCTTAGAATGATTCTGCATTGGAATGGAGAGACGAACCATAACCTTGAATGGTAGCTGAGTCCTAACTACAAGAACATCTTCCCCATGTGAGGGTATTTCAGACCTTGCAGTGAAGCCGCTATAATTAAATTCCTTAGTAGTAACCTAATGTATGACTATTGCAATAGCACATATATTTTAATGCATTCTCACACATACCAGCTGAACAGAGGTGCATCACGTTTATATCTCAGGAAAAAAAAAATAAAAATAAAAGATTGCTGCTCTTGAACTATGGCCACACAACAATTTCAGTCTGAATTAAACTGAGCGTTTTGATAAACGCAGCTTTTTAGTAGCCTAGCAAAACAATTTCACCCTTTTGTTGGCTGTCAGTAAACTTCTGCTAAAATTCTGGACCTAGTTCCTTCAATGCATCAGGACGCTTTGTGAAAGCCACGGAAAGGTAAACCACCATATCTGATGTCAGTGTGAGTGGTTCACTCAAAGGAGTTGGTTTGCTCAGGGGAAGTGTCTCTTTCGGTTTCTCTCCAGAAGCGACCGGTAGAGTCAAAGATGCCGTTTGTATTGCTGAGCCACGGAGCAGCGTGCAGTCCAGTGGAGAGGCCATACCCTACCAGGAGCTGCCAGCCGAATCAGCACACGGTAAATCAGGTAAGGGAGGGCCCATGGAAGTCCATGGCTGCTCTCTCCAGATGGCTGCTCTGCCCCACGCTACTGGAAATTGCTATCCCCACTTTGGCGAACTGGACTGACCCTAACGAAAAGGTGGAGGAGGAGGTTACTTTTTTAAATCCAGTTTGTGGAATGACCTTACAAGTAGTTGGGTCAGGACAGCTGAGGAGCTGGCAAGTTGCAGTGAATTGTAAGGTTAATTAGGACTGTTAATCTCTTGAGCTACAGTTGCTAGCAAAGGCCTTGTGTTGTCAAGCACCAGCAAAGCTGAATGTCCCAGTCAACAACTACGCTGGTAAGAAACCTCTTGGATTTTTTTCCAGGAAACAAAACGAGGAAGTTTCTACTAGACGTTGTATTGTATTGCATTCCCAGAAACAGCATATCTGACTATGTACACGTAACATTATACAAAAAACTGAAAAGTTTTAATAGAACTACATGAGAGACAACAATGTATTGAATTATTCTGAGTAAATTGGGACTAATTAAAATGTAGAATAGGATATTTTCCCATTAAATAAAAAGCAGTTTAGAACACATTTTAGCTGCCAACTACTAATTAATGTAAAAAATAAAAACCAAAACCAATCTTAAAACCATACGGTAATGAGTTTGTTCCAATGAGTTAGCACTCATACAGCAATTACTTGGTATATCTGCATGGTAAAAATAAGAAGCAAACGTAACAAAGATGTCTAAACTATTGGCTTACTGTGATGCCAGTTCAGAAGATAATAATAAAAACTGACATTTACAGTTTAAAAAAAAAAAAAGCTGAAATTTACAGTAATTACTTGGATTGTTTAAAATGACTTAACAGTATACACTGGGGAAAAGATGGAAAGTCATATTTTTTTATCTGTTAATCTGACAAGAAAAGAGCAAAGGCGGTGCTAAATTGCTCACTGAAAGATTGAGCATATTCTTCCACAGACAAATACATTCCCCTGAGTTTCATAATAACTACAAGTTCTGTCTTAGGGATGTGTAACCGAAAACACAGAACAGCAGGCAGTCTATGCCAGATTAGGCCCAGTGAAGAAATGGAGAGGTCTGGAACCAAGGGTTCTACATCTCCTTTCAGTACTGAGTCAGTCTACCCGGAATGTTGCATTCCTGCTTACAGCACATGGGAACGATATGACTTGAAGATTACACACTGATTGTGCGGCAAGCACTAAAAACTGACTGAATCAGAAATTATAAAGTGTTTCAGTGCTGAGAATCTTGAAAAGCGTTTCTTCTGTGATAAATCAGGTAAATTCCAGAATGGATTTGTGCATGAATTTTGACAGAACAAAATTACAAAACAGAAAAACAGGCCGCCTTTTCTATAGTGTAATAAAGTATTAGTAATATGGACAATAGGAGTATCAATAAGATATGAATGAGTAAAATACAGTAAGTGTTAGTTTCTTTAAACCTGATATGAATACCTCAAAGACAAGTAATTTTCAATAAAATGGTGTGTTGCTGAAAATAGATAAACATAGTTTGTTTAGAATAGAACATGTTGACTGATTGTGCCTGTCTAATCATATTTGTATGCTAAGTAGGCTAATTATTGTGCACCCAGGCCCTGATGCTATAATTGGATCTGTGCATACAGACCTCTGTTCTTGCTCGAAGTTCTATTTAATTAAATAATACCATATACCTCTTTAAAGTAAACAAGACCATCGTTCAGTTTATATGTCCTTATAAAAGAGGCATCTGACACACAACACATCCGTTCAACACAATCACTGGCACCTGGTTTATAGACAGCACAACTCCACCGACTTCCCTAAAACTGCAAGAAACATGAATTTGACAGGTATCAGAAAAAATGCAATTTAAAGAAACTGGAAATGGAGAAAAAGGAAAAGGCACAACCAACCAGGGAAACAAGCAGAAAAGAAAAGAATGAGTAAAATAAGTGGACCAATTAAAAAACCCAAATACTAAAAGTATCACAGGGAAAGTAGGAATTTAACTCCCAAATCCCACGTTTGCTTTCTAGAAGTGTTTTCCTCACATTATCTTTATCTCTCTTTCTCCTCTATGCTCTTTCCCTCCCAGGAAGGGAATGTTTAAATTTTTCTTCCTTTCTGTTGTTCCCTGCATGTGTTAACAACCAGCTCGCAAGCCCTATCACAAAGGATTTATTTTCTTTTTCTAGCACAACAATCTATCAAAATTTCTGTTGGCTTTGTGAATTCCAGTTGGAAATTAATTTGAAAGCATTTTTCAACAGCAGCATGGTCTAGATCATTGGCAAAATTCACTTTTTTCTATTTTTAACATATACAGACCAATTACAGGAGAACCTTCACAGTATTTTTAAATTACATTGTATATTTAACTTGTAACAAGAAACACGTGTGCCAAGGGATGAAACTGTAAGGCATTTTTCACAATCTGACCTCTACAGAAAAGATCTTTCAAAGAATTCAAAAATTCTTAATTTTATATTTATATAAAAATATCTAAACAATTACTAGCATATATAATACATATTCTAATATATTGAAAATATTTAATATATTAGTACATTTTCATATGTGTGAATGTATAGTCTAACATTAGAATATATGTATTAGCCTATATATTATAGTATATGTAATATATATTCATATATATATTCTCCCACCCTTTTCTCATCATAACTGATTCAAATATCATCGATTTTGAGTCTGGCATTATGACAAAAATTCGTATTTTCAAATGAATACTCACCCAAGTACTTCTAATCTTATGTCAGCTCTCAATACGCTGGGTGAGGTTTTTTGATCATGGTGACTTGTTTTGCTCCTGTATTTCATGGGGGAATAGAAAACCAAACGTTTAAACACTCCTATATTCTTAACAAAACCTACTGTTTTCAGTAACTTACTCTTGGAAATCAACCAACTAAATCAAACAACACACTCAACCTCATTTCTTTTGCGAATGATGATAACCTTTAAACCAAAACTTGGCCTAAGGTGGAAACCACATGAAACCACAACTTTCTCACAATTTCCACTTGAGACCACAACTTTTCCCAGATTAGAGAATTCAGGCTGAGCTTAAAGAACATATGAGGTTGTGCTATCAAACCACAAAAACTTGGAGGTACAAAGGAGAAAGTAAATTTCCCTCTCTATGTAAGATGCTTTCCTTGCCCCATGCCTTAACAGTCCCAAACTAGAAACACAGCATACAGACCCACCTTTTTTTTTTTTTTTTTACTTGGATTAGGGGGCCGAACTGGCTGACAGATTACCTAGTTTAAAAAAAAAAAAAGTATTATTTTAAGGTCAGGTTAATTCCCCAATACAGAGTATGGGATGGCCACACTGCCTGCTGTGATAGCAAAGAAGGACTGGTACACTACCATGTTTGGGGGGAAACAAGAAGAGAAAAAGGATGAGAGACAGCAGTGTCTTGCCACTTCCTAACCTTCAGCTGAAAAAGCTTCATTCAATTTTTAGATAACAGGACTCTCAACCTACAGCCTGCAAGCAAATCCAGTCCCCCATTTTGGTGTGTGCATTCCGTAACTCCAAAGAACTAATTTTCCTAGGCACTCCTTTATGGAGACAGGGGTTAGGCCAAGTACTTGGTGAACTTGCTACTTACCAGCTTATTCTCAAGTCACTCCACTTGCTCTTCCTACAGCAGGACTCAAAAGATGTCCTGTCACATTCAATGCAAATACCCTCTGGCAGGTGACAGGACACAGATGATAGGTATCCTCTGTCAGGAAGTGCTTGCAGTTCACTACCCAAATGCATTCTCATTATCTGAAGGGAGAGAGGGCTGGGATTTGTAACCACCAAAAGCTTGTGTGCCAGCTAAGTCTTGCACCGAGTGAACTGCAGGAGAGGCAAAAATACAACAAATCCCATTGCTTCCTGTAAAGGAGGCTGTCATCTACTGTGATGGTGTTAGGCACTGAACAAATACAAATGCAAGCCTTTTCCCACTTTGTGTCACAGGATTCACATTATAAAGGCACCAATCTGCAAATGGCTTCTGAAAGCATATAGGTCTGCCCCTCTTCTAGTATTATCTTATCTTCACTACCTTTTAGCTTTTAGTTTCAGGTGATTTTGTGCATCAGTCAAATAAGCAACTGTCACAATCTGCCACGCTTAAAATGAAGGCAGCACTTGTAAACATTAATCCTTCCTGTTCCAGGCAGGGGTTTAGTAGAGAGACCAACAGGGTCTGCTTCTCTCCATTGCCCCTCTCTAACCCTCACACGTATCCACTTCCCATCATTATCACACTTGCAACTTCCACATCATGTGAAGCACTGACATCTCACGCAGAATTCTCAACCCATTTGCACTGAAGCTGCCTCTTCTCCCATGTTCTTAGATGACTCGTGTCAAGAGTGATACAACAAACCTCTGATATCTCATGTTTCTACAGAGACACAATACAAAAAGAGCTTTATCCCAAACACTGTGGCAGGTCTCTATTTCCCACTGAAGTCTATCAGAGTCACAAGACTTAGATAACGCCAAGAATTGTCTTGTGACTCTCATCCATTTGATTGAAGCTACACATTTCTGTAACGCCACAGCCCAGAAAAGGAGTTAGTTCAGGGAAGTCCTTAACGTCCACACCACACAGGACACAAACTAGAGGAACACATTTCCTCCCAGTCTCATGACACGCAGATGCCTTATTTGGTAGCTGCCTGGTATCTCCACAGTACATCCCACACCTTGGGCTCCTACTCATTTGACCCTGCACGCAGCCATTTCAGGTACATGGAAGTTGCCAGACAGGGCTGTGCATTACTCAATAGTTTCCCACCCTGCTCCCCAGGCCTCACACACACACTTTTCTAGGCCTCTGCCCACTGTCCCACCTGTGGCCCAGAGAATTTACAACCCACATAACCAGCTCTAACATATCACAGAACGATACGGGGTGGGAAGGGACCTTCAGAGACCATCTACTCCACCACCCCTGCCAGAGCAGGGTCACTCAGAGCAGGCTGGACAGGAACAAGTCCAGGTGGGTTTTGAATGTCTCCAAAGACGGAGACTCCACCACCTCTCTGGGCAGCCTGTTCCAGTGCTCTGCCACCCTCAAAGCAAGATGTTATTCCTCGTGTTGAGACAGAATTTCCCATGTTCCAGCTTGTGCCTGTTGCCCCTTGTCCTGTCACTGGGCACCACGGAAAAGACTCTGGCCCCATCCCCTTGACACTTGTCCTTTACCATATTTACAAGCATTGGTAAGATCCCCTCTCAGTCTTCTCTTCTCCAGGCTAAACAGACCCAGGTGTCTCAGCCTTTCCTCGTCAGAGAGAGGTGCTCCATTCCCTTGATCATCTTTGTAGCCCCTTGCTGTACCCTCTCCAGCAATTCCCTGTCCTTCTTGAACTGGGGAGGCCCAGAAACACACACGGTACTCCAGATGTGGCCTCACCAGAGCAGAGTAGCGGGGGAAACGTGAACGAGGGTCGACTGCCTTCAGAAAATGCAACAGCCAGCTCTTGCGGCTGTTGTCTCTGAGGCCAGCTCTGAGAACGCCTGCCCCACAGCAGGCCACAAGCGACCAGCACCCGCATCGGGGCTGGCCCATCCAGAATCCCTCTTCCCCGCCAGCGAAGGGCCTGCTCTCCCCCTCTCCCCGACCCTCCTCGGGGCAGGAGGGCACCGGGCCGCCCGAGGGGCGGCGGGGGCCATGCCACCCCCCCGCAGGCCAAGCCGCCGACGGGACGGCGCACCGCGCATGCGCGCTGGCCGGCTCCCCCCGCCGCCGCTCCGCGCCTCAGTGCGCCTGCGCCAGAGCTCGCGGAGGAGGGCGGGGGGCGGAGGGGAGGGGGTTGGGGGCGGAGGGGACTAGGGGGCGGCGGCCCCGCCCGCGGCCGCTCCCTGTCACCCGGGCTCCGCGACCCCAGCCCCGGCCGCTCCCCCGGCTGGGCCATGGATGGGTTAGTACCGGGACCGGGGCCGCACCGAGGGGGCAAGCCGGTGCTTCCCTGAGAGCTTCACCTGGTGCCGCCTGGGGCGGGGCGGGGCGCG
>KZ507463.1:40073-50811 GCA_002844005.1 Limosa lapponica baueri
GGGAAGTAGGCAGAACCACTCTTCTGTAACATTGTAGTGTTGCTTACATTAATAATCACTGTTGCAGAGGCAAAAAAAGACACTTTCCTTCACATGAATCCAGTTATTACATACTGATAAATGCCAGCGTTTGGTCTGTCCTGACCTAAACCATGATGCTAATAAAAAGCTGGTGTCAGAGGCAGGATCTCAAGGAGGTGTTGGATTGGGAGGGAGGATTGTACAGCAGTAGTGCTGTCTGAATGCCAAGACCACTTAACAGCTGCCAGGTTACTCCTCTGGGAGGAGAGGAGCCAGGGGTATGGCAGAAGGTATACCTAGTGCTTCTTCCTGAGGTGTGCTAATAGCCTATGTAGCGGATGCGAACTCCTATTTACGGTAACACTGGCTGCTACTCAGTATGATGTGTCAATATTGGATCTAGGCTAACACTAATTCCTACTTGATACAGTGTTTTAATAGTGTATGTAAGATAGCGCTAACATTCTGAGACGGGTAAAACAAGTGGAGTTTAAGTTTTTCCCTTCCCTGTTTTCTGTCCTCATTCAGCAGCTCCCGGTACATACCAAATGTAGCAAATCCCCCTTATGCTGCCTGGGGCATCTGTGCTATAGGACTGTGCTTCCTGGAGGGAAGAGGGGAGCGGAGGTGTGTGCTCCTTAAGGGGCCGTTTGAAGAAACAGGAGTAAAGGCTGTGTGGCTGCGCTCTGAGCAGCGTATCAACTTTTTCTCTCCTGGCATCCACATGAAGAGAATCTCACTGCAGATTCTAGTAGACTGGGAGAAAGGTTGAAAAGTCACAGAAAAACACTAATGATGTGAGAAGCTGCATTCACATGACCCTTAAAAAGTGATCTAAAGACTGATTATAAATGAGGAGTAGAGGAAAATCAACTAACTTGACTATTACAGTGCTGGGATGTGTATGCCAGTAGCTTAGAGCTGTATAATTGGGAGGCATAGTGGCTGGGGTCTGTGTTCAGTGACAGTCACGGATGACCAAAGAGTTGGCCACCTGGGAATGTGAATCCAAGCAGCAAGAAAGACATTGTCAGGCCCCTGAGTGCACTAAAAGGTTTTAATGAGCCTGACTAGCCTTGCCTGGAGATTCCACCCACACCTTCTGCTCATGGGCTCTATTTCAGCCCAGGCCCTGGCCTTTAGACACTGCCCAGGCCATGTCCTATGCATGCCTGTCTGCAGCTCCATCACAGCCATGCTTGTGGTTGGCTGAGAACCTTGTTGATTAAGACCCTGACCCACTGACTTGTGGCTTGGCCTGGGTCCTGCCCTGTTGCTCTGGACTTGTATAGAAATCACTGGACTTGATATTTACTTGAATTCTCAGCTTCACTGTGGACTTGCCTTGCCAGTATGGACTTGCTGGAGGATCTGGACTCTCAGTTGAATCTGGCTACCATCCCTGCACTTGCCCTGCTTGCCTCACTTGAGTACCATGGGATAGGACACTGCTTTCCTGGCCTTGACACTGCTCTCTGCTCCTGTCTTCTCACCCTTTATAGGTGAGCTGGCCCCTGTTATTTCCTGACAGACAGCTGCTGAGCCACAGCAAGCTGAGGAAGGCTTCACTGCATGAGCCCTACCAGCTTAAGGTTTCTCCTACACGCCTCTCTGAGAAGACCTGGCTTTGGTAAACATCCAGTAGGGGAGGTTCTGCCCCCTGTGAGCTGGGGATGATGATGTTACAGGGGATAATGGAATTTACTGGACTGTGGATATGAGTCAGACCACCACTTTGCTGTCTCAGCTGCCTGTCACTGCAGCAGTAGAGTCAGTACTAGGAGTGCTACGCTTGCTCAAGAAACTCTGGAGTATGACAAGCTATATGCTCTCTACACAGATGTTTCTTGTCACATTGTTGGCAGTGAGAGAGGATGGAAAGGTCCTCTTTGGAGTCCCATTCAGCAGGTGGTAGAAATGCACGAAAATGAAGGACCATCAAATCAGTTCTTGGAAGCCCAAGCCACGAGACTGGCCACTGATGTAATGTTACAGTGGAAGTGGCCCAGTTGGTGTTGCCCTTTGGGTCTGACTCATGCACTAGAAGCAAGAATGGGCAGAGGTGAGGAAAGCTAATGTGAATGGCTAACTTGTGGGGGAAAAGCATATGGGATTTGGAAGAACTCAAGGCACAGGTGCAACATGTTTCCTTGTATTTCAAAGGGAAGAGCCCAGCAGAAAATGAATTGATGACCATCAAAAGGACCAGGCAGCACAGATCACCACAATCAACAAAGACCTGGGGTGGGAGTATAAATGGGAACTACGTGTATCTTGAAGGGCTCACAGAACAGCATCCTCCCAAACTAAGCGGGATTAAAGACACAAATCACAAAGCCATTAGGGTGCCTCAATGTTCACCAGCAGGTAGAAATCAAAGAGCTGCATTGGCATGGGAATATACGTGAGACTGCTCACAGCATAGCCGCTGAAGCACACGGTTAAGGTATCTTCTCTGGTTGGAGTCCAAATGCTAATGCTTTGTTCTACCTCCTTGCTCTCCCCACAGTCACATGGTTGGGAGCACTTGTACTCTTAACCGTGGCTGTTAGAGTCTTGTATATACAAGATCTGGAAACTGCTGCAGAAGGTGTTAAGGTGTGAGTAACTTCCTGCTACTTACTGTCAGACGAATGTGTGCCACTGAGGTGCCAAGCAGTGGTGGAACGTGCCTTGGCCTCCTGAGCTGACATCACCCGAGTAATTAGGGTGATGATGCAGGCCCGTAAGTCTGACCCTCTGGTACAGTGTTCCCTTCAGTAAGGAAGAAAGGGGGAAATAGCAAAAAGCACTTTTCTGTCACGTTCTGTAGAACACCACACTTTGTTCTTTGTATTAATAACTGCTCTTTCACAGAGGGAATAATTAAAAAAGTTATTGCATGCTAATTAATGCATTTAGTCTGTCCTGGCTTAAACTGTGACACCATAGAACTTTGAAATCTGCGTTTTATGAAGCTGAAACTGTTACCAGTGTGCTCTGGGCCCATCTGATACTATCTGCCTTTTTAAGGTTTCCTTCTTGGTAAATATTTTGAAGATTGTGTTAGTATTCTAGGGAGGCAAGAAGCATTATTTTCCCACATATCATACAGTGAAAAACAATTTAGCATTTGTTAAAATGGTCACTTACAATTATTGCAGGCTTGAAATTGCATTTTGTGAAAATAATGAGATAAATATTCATGCATTGTGTAAGTAGACAAAGCCTTGTCTGTAAACATTTTTTTGACCTTGTGTGTATTCCTGTATCCTCTAGTCCTGCAGTCTATTTCACAAGATCAAAAACAATAAGGAATGCCTAAGGAATATATGTCCCAGAATTATAAAGGTCTGTTACTTGGAGCTTGGTTCATACATTAATAGGCTTGGGATGGCAGTCTAGAAGTCAGTGAATTCTGCTGTAAACATTTGCTATTTGATTATTTGTATTAGTCTCCCCTTAAAGGGAAGTTTGACATTCAGAATGGGTTGTTTTAAAATGTCTTGTTTTAATAATGATTAAAATGACTTTTTTCCTGTCTACAGATAAATTGTTTTAAAGACAAATGTAATTTATACTTCTTCCTTTACTTAGATGTTAATTTTCATTGTGTGGTGTAAGTCATTACTGTGAATGATACACTATATTAGCACATTTACTTAAGTGTTTAACATGTTGTTCATATCTCTGATGTTTATTCTTGCTTTCAGATATGTATCATGTGGCTTTTTCTACTTCAGTTGTGTTTGTGTGCGTGTATATTTGTGTGGTTCTGGGAGAATATTTTGAGAAAATATTATCACATACTTGTTTTCTTCTTAAAATCTTTCCTGGGCATCACCTGTTAGAAGCGTTATATTGTTTTATTTTTTTGGACTGACCTAATATGTGCATTCTCGTACTTTCAGTTTACATAGGCACTGGAATACTACGAAAGTGACCAAATACTTCAATTTTTAAACATTTCTTAGTTAAAGACAGCAACTTTCAAATCTGTTGAGTATACATGAGCCAAATGGAGTTAGCATTAGGAGATCTTTTTTCCACAATAATTTGTTCTTGTTTGTTTGATTACTTCTTTTGATAGAGACAGTCCAGTTCTGGAATTACTCACCAGCTTTGCCTAAAGTGACATATGAATGCATAAAAAGTTGATGAAACATGGGAAGAGTATAGGCATGTTGGAAGTTGAGCCTGGCAAAATTAGTTATGCTAAAGTTGGAAACGTTGAGCAGTGTTAATGTGAAAGCCTGAGTTGGCAGGTAAACCTGTTTTTACTTGCAAAAGACGCAAAGTCTTATGAATTCAGAATGCAGCGTAGATATACTGCTTCAAGAGACAGGCTCAATATGAGAGTAAAGCTGTAATAACTGGATTTTGTGTGCAAGTTATTAGAATCTCCCAGACATCACCTGGTATTCATGATGCGCTATGAAGTTTGTATCTGTGACAGTATTTTCTTCCGATTATTTTAATTTATTAATGATTATATAATATATAATATATCTACTGAGAGAAGGCAAGCTATGAGAGGCTGAATCTTGGTATTAACTTTTCTGCTTACATCCCCATAAAACTACAATGTCTTGTCTCCACCTAAATTTTATAATTGGATGGTGCTAGTTTTCCTGTGAATAAAAATGCAGTCTCTTTCTTTAAAGAATAGTTAGAAGTAGGCAAGTAAATGATGCGAGTATTACATTGTTAAAGTCTTTTTAGAAGAAAGCTCTTTTTGGAAGAAGCCAATTACTTGATTGACTATAAATATCTCTTGCTCAGAGAAAAATAGACATTAGTAACTCATTTTTAACAAACAACTCTACTTGGTTTGTCCACTATGGAATGTATTATGTATATTGTGACCTCTTTGTTGTTAAATCTAAGCAATACAGACAAAAATTCCTCCCTTTTGCATTGCTGGTTACTCTGGCCTTCGTGCCATGTCACTAATACGGATATGTTTTCATGAAGGACATTTAGCACTTTTAATGATGCTGAAAAAGTGAAGTCTTGTTTGAGTCTCTTCTCTGCTACTCTGACTGCCAGATCCTCCTCTATGTGAGGAGACTAGGCTCGGAGTTTTTTATTTTAAAAAAAAAAAAAGTGTTTTTTAGGAGGGGAGTTTGTCTTTTGTTTGATTGGCAAATTAAATTTACTTCCCTTTTAGCAAGATGGAGTGGAACAGAGTGGTAGGAAATGAGTGAGCCACTTATTCACCTTTGTGATAATAAACCATTAATTTAGCTGGGATGTACGATGAAAACATGCCATCAGGTTTACAGACACAGCTCTGTGATTCTGCTACAGGGAAGATCATGGATTATTTTTTCATCAAATTAATTTGTCCTTTTGGTTCACAGTGGGAAGGTAGGATGGAAGTGTGTGGGAAGAAGAGCTTAAGATGGTGTTTCTCTTGAAGATTTTGCATTAGAAAATTCAGCTCCAGTGTCAGTATGAATAAATTTCTGTTATTTCTGAATTATAGTCTGAATGAATTGTTAGGTTGCTGTTCAATTATCTCTCTGTGTTACATCAATCAGATCAGGATGTTTTTTGAGTCTTATGTATATGGGATAGTAACATTGTTAAATATGGATTTTCTTGGTACATTTAAGTAATATGTACAACATCTTATAAAGATTAGGTTTTGCAATTAGTGAGTCAGACTACTAGTATGCCTTGTCCCACTCTCCATCCTAAAAACTGAAAGCAGCAATTCACCATCTTAGGAAAACATTTTAACAAGTAGCCAAATTGTATGCCTTAATATTGGTGCAGACGTACGCAAACTGTCTCTAGAATAGAAAAAAACCACACAGTATTATAGTTATATATATAAAAAAAATTCCTACTTAATTCAAATAATGATTGAGTAGCTCTCAATTTAAGAAGTACTTTTTGTTACTGGGCCCTTGCATATTCCTAGGCAAAGGCTTGTGGTGAGTCACGCAGACAAAATGACTGTTGCCCTCTTCCTAACCTTGCTGCTTAATGAAAACTCATGGTATTTATACCTGGCGTATATTTAGTTGCCTTTTTATTTTAGGGAGAAGGGAAGAATAAAATTCTTAGAATGTGTGGAAAGTGGAGAAGGGGTGCTTGGGTCGTGTTTAGGGCATTTTTACATTTTCACTTTTTCTTTCATTGTGGTTGGTGAGTTACCGTTAATAGTAAAAAAATTGTTCAGTTAAATAGAATCTGAATTCTTTCAATAACAGGTATCTTGGTTTCTGGTTTCTGCTACTCTAGTAAGGGGTAAACATGAGTATTAAGTGGCAATAATGAAACTGACTACATGGAAAATGTTGAAAGTGCTTAAAATATGACTTCAGGGCTTTAATTGTCAGAGCTACATTTTTTTCCCCACTCCCTATGTATAAAATTAGAGGACTTTGTTGTTTTGAGTTTGATGCTTCTAAATAGATTTTTAGTCAAAGTCTGAAGTTTTATGCCTCACGTGTTGCATCCCAAAGACAGGGAATTGGTTTTGCACTAGAATTGTACTTCAGAGCTTTCATATAGTGGATGTGTTTTGTATTTTTAGACCATCTATTAAGCTGTGGCAAGGTAAATATTTAAAATGGGGAGATTGCATCCATAGCTGCCTGGCAAAGCAGGTCACAGAAATTGCTGTTGTGGATGCTGGCCGTTATCGATGACCTGAAAATGTGTAAGAACAGCTGGATTCTTCTTTGCCTCCTTGCACTTTTAAGATGTCTCCTTAGTTTCAAATGAATTTAAGTTAGCAGTCTGTCACTACAGCTTGTGGTTTCTCTGACTTCATGAACGGAGTGGAGTGTTCATTAAAGCACGCGAGATACAATTTGGTGATTCTTGTATTAATAGGCTATGACCTTGGACATACAGAATTAGGTGCTTCACTTAAAATTCTTTTCTAACAAAAGACAGGTAACACCTAGATAACAGTAAAAGCAGACAACTGTTGGAGGTAAATGGTCTAGGTGTAAACCACACAGTAAATGTGGTATATTTCTGTGCCAGTTGGTATGGCGAGAGGCCAGGGGAAAGGTGCTGCTGAACTCTGTAGTCTCATGATCTTTTCACTGCCTCCTCCTCCTGTGTAGTCTCCCCAGTGGAGGATGAACTCTGTAGCTTGGTAAAGCTTATCTTCTACATATTCCTGCTGCTGACCTGAAAAACAAACATGTATAAACTAGAGATAAGCTGTTTGCAATCTACATAGCTCCTGGATGTGATTTGAACCAACCTAGTTAGCATTTACATGGTTTTAAAAAATATGGTTTTTTGATTTGTACTTCTTCATTTTAAACTGTTGCAACAATCTTAAAAAACAATCTATAGTGGTAAAAAGAGAAGTAACTGTTTAAAAGAAGGCAACAGGACAAATGTCTGTGTGTAGTCAGTTTTATTAGTAACCATTTTTTCCCAGCTGTTTTATAGAAAAATGGTGAAATGATTCCATGATCCTACTGTTCCATTATCTACATTGGAAAACTTAAGATGGAATGACTAGACAGTTTCTAAAACTATTTTGTGAGCAGTTCTTGAAACTGCTGGACTTGAAATTCTTGCTAAATACTTCATGTAGTATATTTTGGGCTATTTTGGAGTCTGTATTGTATTTCCAGCTTCAGTATGGCATATGCTACTAGGAACTGTTTATTCAAGTTGGTTTGGGTTTTTTTGGTCACAGAAACATCTTATTTAAGAAACTGTTCTATCACAGTTAGGAGAGGTGATCTAGTTTGTGTGACAGTATATACTGCCGTGGTTTCTCTAATTATTTGTTGTTCTAAAAAGCACCCTCTATCTTTTCATTAATGAAATCAACAAGCCTAAAACTTGATTCATTCTTTTCCTTTTCACTCTTTAATTATGGTTGCCTGACCCTTTGAAAGTGTGGAGCCAGGGAGCTTCAGTAATTGCTAACAGAGCCACTGAGTATAGGGGACTGCAGAAGGAACAGCTGTCTGTGCTGGAGCAACATGCTTCTGTTGACCCATCGTGTTTGGGAGGGTTCTTTGTGGTGGAGGGAAGGACGCTTGCTTGTTTGTGATCACTGCCTATAATTTCCTTCTGCTTCAGCTTACTGAAATGCAGCTATTTCTCTGTAATGTCAGTTTATTTTTAATACAAATATATGATTTTGAAATTCCTCTTAGTTTACCTCTGCTTTCTTTGAAAGCTTTTTATTTTGGCAGCACTGGCATTGTACTTCTCATTAAATGCTTATTTTGGAAGTAGGATTTACGTCTCTGTTGCAAACATGGTTTGCGGAAAAAAGAATAAAGGAATATAACAGGTATTTAGAGAGCTGACTGTAGAAGTAAAACAAAATGGAAATGTTCCCTCTTCTCATGACCCATAGCTTTTTGGAACAGAAACTCATTTGTTGCCATGTAGAATATTGTGGAAAAATGTACAAAACTTTAATTTATATGCAAGGAGAAAGGCACTTTTTGAAAGAATTATTTTTGTTTAATATTAGGCGTACTTTTTTGTTGTTCTAGCCATCTCATAGTAAAAAGCTATAATCCTGGTTGTTGACTTAAACATAATAGCCTAGAGGGGTGACTAGCTGTATTCTGGGAAAACAAACAATGCTTATTTCAGATGAAATATAAATTTCTCTGAGAGTATTCGATTTGTAATTAATTGAGCTGTACTGAAGAATTTGGGACTAGCAAGGAAGAGAGAAGGAAAATGCTGCAGTTGAAAGATGGGGGAGGGGGTAAAGGGGTTTTGTTTACATACAGCCTTTTTAAAAATTAAACGGTGGTTTGATTCATTGAGTCATTCATTGTTGCCGGATTCATTGGTTGCAGCAGTAACGCCGAATTATATACCTGCCTCAGTTTTGACAAACGGACATGTTCTAAAGAAATATTTTAGAGTACCAGACTTACCCTCCTGTTTCCAACTACACATGACTCACAAAGACTTTAGAAACCTAGAATTGTTAACTTTCAGATGTTTGCTATACTTTTATACCATGGGTGCAGCTTTTTTTTTATAGTTGAGTTGCAGAATCATTAACATATATTACTATCAGAAATTAAAAAATCGTAGAACAGTTTAAGTCATTTCAGGAAAGGCATCTGTTGCTGTAATCTGAAGTTGTGTATGATGCCTTATTTAGTCAGGGAAATTTGCCATGATAGGTACAGAAGAATAGTTTGTTTCATTAACTTATCATTGAGGGCTATGCTTTGTAGAGGCCCCTTACTGGACTGGTTACTCATCACTATAAATCTTATCTGTTTTTAAAGAAATGTCCAAAATCAAATTATGTTTTCCAAACTACTGATTTCTAATTCGTGCTCAATAGAAAAGAATGAACTTGGACTAGCTGTAAGGTGCTCTAGTGATCTTACCTTACCTATCACCACTTAACGATCCCAAAAAAATGCAAAAATGTTGTTGTGAAATAGGAGAGGTGGAAAGTCTTATGGTTTAAGAAAAAGCAGCCTTAACATATTAGGAGATCATTAATGTGTTTGGAATGATGGGATGAGCAAGGGAACAGAGGAGGGCAGCCATCCTTGTTTTGAACATATTTACGGGTCTGAAAGAAGTTCACTGTGTGATTGGTATGGTCCTTCTGACACTCAGACAGAAGTATGGGGCTGCTTTCTGTGAGTGAGGCTTTGTGCTGGAGGAGGTGTTTATCAGTGAAGGGTTTGGCATCCATGCTTGCTCGTCCTGCCTGCCTTGTCACCTTTGCCTGCGAGGCCTCGCCATGGAGGGGCACCAGCAGCTCGTTCAGGGCAGGTAACTGTCTCGCCTCAGACGGTCGCGCTGTGAAAACTGAAGCAGCAGCGATGGCATAAGGGCAGTGCAAGCTGACGTCCCTGCCGAAAGAAGTCCTTGTCGAGGGTCTATAAACTGCAGGCGAGGAAGGATGTCAAGGTGGCTTTGCAGGCAGGCTTTGGCTGCTCTGACTGTTTCTGAGCTGGACTTGAACAGTGAATAACCAAGAAGCAGCCAACGGAAAACTTGTGTACAGAGAGAACCTAGGGGTAGGGTAGGACTCTCTAGCCTCCGTAGAAAGAATCAGTAAGAATTTTGTAACACACTACCTAGGCTACACTTACTTCTTGTGTCCACTTTTTCAGCACTAAAGGCCTTGCCAGCCCTTTTACCAGAGCATTCTGTGGTAGATCTTTGTCACCACAGTAAGTGCTTCATGTCACAAAGTATTTCAAAAATATCTCTTGCAGCTCTATCTGGGAGAGGAGGAGATTGAACAAACGGGCTTCATGAACTTGAATCTACAAAGAAATGTCAGAAGTCTATGAAAAGGGGTGGGAAGACGCTGATGAAGTAAATGTCATCTCCTTTACTAATCCAGAATACCCCCAACACATGCACATCCCCAACATATGCATACATATGGTGATTGAATGATGTGTTGTTGTAGATACAGGCATGTGTCATGACTGAAGGTTGTAATTTTGTGGTATAATTTTTCCCCTGTTGAAGCAGGTTTAGTCCCCCATCCTGGAGCAGTAATTTTGTGCTGCAGTGAGCTACAGCTTCAGCTGTATGGATACAGGACAGTTCTACAGAGAGTTGTAATACAGATCACTGCAGCCATCTGAATGGTGTTTCTCTCTCTGCGTGTGTCTTTTTAACATGGAATTGCTTCATGGATTTACAGCACAATCCCACAAGCAGTATTATTACTGGATGAAACTGTAGTGATGGGGTGGCCTAGAGAGGATGAATGCCTCTTGAGAAGGTTACATACATT
>KZ507463.1:74009-88684 GCA_002844005.1 Limosa lapponica baueri
CCTGTGTCTAACTGCCTCTTAGAACACAAGTCTGTGTGTGGCCCAGGGTAGCACTTAACTCCACATGCCAGTGTGAAAACCACTGAGCAATCCTCGAGGCTGGTACTCACCAAATGTTGCTATTCCAAATCTGTTTAATACTTGTGATGGCTAGGAGAACCATAAAAAACACTGCTTATTTATGAATTAATACAAGCTGAAAAAGTACATCTCCTCAAAAAGCCAAATACATATACTTCATGCATCTCAATAGCCAGTAACTAAATTCAGAACCTCTGATTCATTGTGGTTGTTTATATTACGTAGCCCATACTGGTTTTAGACATATCTAGGAAATAGTTGCATTTCATCATTACAAAATGTCTTTGAGTGTACTTACTTCCAGAAAATTTCTAGAATGCACTTCTGTTGTGTGAATAAAAACTGTTGAACATTACACTATAGGTGTCTTAACTTTAATGGATACTAATCTATGGTATGCATTCCTATTCAAACTTGACTAAATTACATTTTGCTCTGACTTCATTTTAGAAAGGGACATTGAGGCTGATTGGAACATTTGCCTTCAAAAGTGGCTGAAAATTATCTTTGTAAAACATAGAATCTTGGATTTTGAGAGTTTTTAACCCAAATGTTTTATAAAAGATGTAGTCATGGACCGAAGTCAGAATAGCAACACTGGAAGCTGATTGTCATTGCTGAGAATCTCATTCTGTTTTCTAAAAATCTTAAAATCCATTTTAATTGGATGTGTCTGCTCTCTCTAGGCACCCAAAATGTCATGTTTCCACCATATGTAGGGGCTACGGGGTTTGCCCCAGCCATGGGCTTTGCTCAAGGTGCTGGTAAGTTTCTATTTTCAAAGATGTCTTTGCATTTGGGGCTAGTGGTCTGTCTGAACACACCTGCATTCAGAGCAAATTGTTTTCGAATAGAGCAGTCAGAACACAATGTTCATTTGAGTCATTCTGATTCTCCTCCTCATATTATTCAGTAAAATTACTTTCTGTAATAAAAAACATGTGCTGATGTAGTTTATCATTTAATAAGCAAAGAAATTAAGTGTTGTGATAAAGATTACCTGCGAGAGAAGAAACTAAGCATCTGTTTTTCTAAGAATCGTAAGACATCAGTGACATTGAAAGCTAATGCAGGAAGTCTCTCCTTTTCTGGCTATAGAAATAAATAGTCTTTTAAACTCAGTGATGTTTTCCTTTCTAGCACAGGATAAACTTTTGTGCTAAATTATTTTTCTTCTTTCTTGGGCTGCAATTTGTGTCCCTTTTTCTTTGGGTGTAGCTGAATATTTCTTCATCTCTGGAAGGCGGGATGTTCTTCCTGCTTTATTGGTCAGGTACTAGGAATAACTAAATTCCTTAAAAGCGTTTTTTTAAATTGAATATTGATGTTTTTGCTGAACATAACATGCTTTTTTATTTTCTAAAATGTCTTTTCCACTTTGAGAAGTCAAGTGATGCTATTAATACCTTTCCAGGTCTTTCAGTTCCAGCTCTTCCCGGAGGACTTGGCTCTCTTGCAGTCACCACACCTGCAGTGTCTGGACATATGATTACTCCTGGTGTTACTGGTATTCCAGGAAACTCTGTTTTACTAGTCAGCAACCTCAACCCTGAAGTGAGTTTGACTAGTGGAACTGATGCAAGTATCAACTTGTACCAACTGCCAGAAGCCCTCTTGCAAATTGTCATTAGCAGAGGACTAAGAGGAAATTTCTATGCTGATATGAAAAACAGGACAGCTCTATTCTTGTCTGAGATAGTTTGCAATATTGATGAGGCTTAAAAATATCAGTCAGCAGTGAAGAGCTTCCTAACACAATTTACTTTAGGAAGCTTATGTTAGCAGTGTAGCTAGTAGTTAGAGAAAAGTCTATGGTCAGACATGAGAAATGTTTGAAGAGGTAAACAACATATATTATGAGTAAACTTACTGGTATCTCTGTTAATGTGACTCCTCTGTGTGCTACTTTATCACAGAGAAGGCAAAGAATTTTTCATTTGTTACAAAACATGAGGAGTTAGAGAAACACGAGGGAAGAGGAAAAGGAGACAAAAGCATGCCAAAACAAGTACCTTTCAGAACACTCATAGGATCTTTCTAGTTTTGCAACTTTTCCCAGGTTGGAGAGGGAGAACACAGGTGCACTTTGCTATTGACATCCCTGTAAATCCAAGTTAATAAATACATGTGTTCACTTTCCATACTGCCACACAGATATATTTTTTTTTCTCATAATTTGGCAGTAAAATTGCCAAGGACAACTTGGATAGTTACGTTTGTAGTGGAAATGATATAGCCTGTTCTATAAACTTATTCCCGTTTCTCAAATATTACACGTTGACCCATGCTTAATTAAGAGCAATGTACATATCTTTAAAAAGTATGTCAGGCTTTCCCAAGATCATGACTTAAAACACAATTCTACTTGACCATTGACAAGGAGTTCTATTACAGCAGTGTAAAATTCTTGTTCATTTTACACACTCATTAGATTCACTTAAAACTGATAAAATTAGGAGTTACTGTCAAAAGGGACATTATCTTCGTATTTTTGAGGCTTAAAAATCTGTTGACCAGTTCCTTTAATCTTTGAGTAATTGCTGTGTTTCTGTTTTTGTACTAATAGCTGAATTCCACAGTAAGCATCAAAAGAAACAACTGCAGGTTAGGACTGTCAGACAAGTAAATTTTTCTTTGATTTGTTAATATATCTTATCAGTTAATTTCTGATGATTGCTGTGGATGTGCTTTCTGCAGCTGATTATTCAAGATGATTCTCTTGAATCTTAAAAGAGTGTGGTCTTTAAGGATAAGCATGTGTGAAACGTAGGTCAAAGCTATTTTTAGGACATTGCTGCTTTACTTCATACTAATCATATCTAAGAAGTTGTCGTGTAGGACTTCGTGGTGCAATGCATTATACAACATAAATACATTAAATAATGCTCAACTTCTTAAAAGGTAAAAAATAAGAATATACAGCAACACTAATTGTTGGAAATATAAATTGTTTTAAATATATTTCTTGGCAATTGTGTAGCACTTTTTCTTCAGCAGTGGTTTTTTGGGCCCTGTCACTTCTTTTTCTGTGTATGGAAAATCTGGTTGACCTTATTTCAATTTATATTTCTTCCCTGTTACAGGGTTTCAGTGTGCATTTGAACATTCTCTCATGACTTTATAAATTAGCTGGTTTTGTCTTCCAGAAAACTTTTCTAGTAGAAATATTGCAGTCTCATTTGGTTAAGAAGTTTATTTAAATAAACTCTATGCTGAATTAAAGTATTTGGGCCCGAAAAATAAACTCTAGAAGCATTTAAATTTTACATTGGCAGTAATTGTTCCTTATTACTAAATGCTAATGATAAAAGTGCATGGGCTTACACTTAGGCTGCAGGATCTTCTGTTTTTAAATAATTTAGGTATGTTTGGTACACGTTTCAAATGTTGTAAGTTGAGAAGTAATAGGGCCAGAGAGCACGAGTAGTGCTTCTGATTCCCAGGTATTTTTAGCACTCATTACTAGCAAAGCATTTGCCTCAGTTGAATAAAATTTGGCTTCATTAGGGTGTAAATTATCTTCTTTGGTGCTTGAGGAGCTTGGTACAAAAGGATTTAGTTAAAAAACACTGAAGAAAAAAACATTTCTTTCAATATTTAGCTTTCTGTTCACAGATTCTAATTGAACACAATTTAAGTACCACTTTCTATATTTCATATATAAGCATTTAAATGGTACGTGTATCACTTTAGTGTGTCACGGTCATATACAGAGATGGGGACAAAACTGAAGACAAACCCACGTTTTAAAGCAACTGGTTTTGTAGGTATAGTCTGCTATTTAGAAAATACAAAGGAGTTCTTGAATGCTGTTTTCAGTTTCTAGTTTAGCAAATATGTTTCATTTTTCAGGGAATGAACTGCTAGCTTGGAAAGAATAAGTTCAAATAATTAAGCCACTTAAAATATTAATAACTTTGGCAGCATGAAAGACTGAGCCTTGAGTGATGAAAATGCATGAGCTGAAGTGTTAGCTTGTTTAAATATTTTATATGTGCATAGAAAATATATATTAACAAGAACGCTATACACTGTAGTCACTGCAGGGAATGGCTTTTGGAGAGACATGTTTATTTATTAGTGTGCAGTATCTCTGCCATTCTTTTTGTTTACCACGCACTTATGGATTAGATTTCTTTATTTGCATGGCCTTAAAAATAATATACTCATTTTATCATTTAAACAGGTCATCACACCAGATGGACTTTTCATCTTATTTGGTAAGATATGTCAAATGTACCTTGAAAAACTGCAGGACTAGTATTCTTTTTATTTATCTGGAACATGCTGGTTAATGCAAGCTCCATTCTTCTGTCCTTGTCCAGAAAATGCACAAGAAAATGTGCTGGTTTTAAAATAACAATAATTTGAGTCAGTAGGTGTAGGCCACAGGTACCAAAAAGGCAAAATAGTTACAATGTCAGAAGAATTTCAGTATGTGGTCCAATTTGTTTACTTCAAAGAATGGGAAAGCGGAGTAAGATGAAAAAACAAAGATTGCATCAGAGGAAATGGAGTGCAGAATTGGCACATATACTAGTTGAAGAGGACAATGGTTGTTGGCATACTAATATTTTAATATGCTTCTGTTAAATAGTCCAACAGTGTTAAAGTCCTCTTAAAAGCTGAACATAAACATGTAGTTTTTATGACTAAGATCCTGGGGCTTTTTTCCCCCACTTCTGAGCCTCAGAATATAATACACAAACTTTAAAGCTCTCCTTCATACTAATATTCTAACCAAACTGTTTAATGCGGCGATTATTCTTTGTAACACTAACGTTAGTCAAAAGAAACAGACTTGCCCTTGTGCTGCTTGTAGTAATGACAAATTATCTTTCTGTATTCCCACAGGTGTATATGGTGATGTGCATCGTGTGAAGATCATGTTTAAGAAAAAAGAAAACGCTTTGGTTCAGATGGCAGATGCAATCCAGGCTCAATTAGGTACTGATTTTTAAGGCAAAGTTATGCTTCTGACTGGCATGAGCATGATATAGATGAGGAATTTGCATCTGTCAGTGATGAGCATAAACAAATCCATCATTGTGATGCTTTGGCACCTGCAAACTTTTCCTTGTATATCTTAATAATGATCTGTTTGTTTTAAAATGTAAAAAAAAAAAAAGTTTCCTGTAGTGGTTTGAAAAAAATTCCCGTGAATCTCAGTCTAATAAATATTAGAATTAAAACATCATACAGTTTTCCTGTAGTTTAACTTAATCATCATACAACTTTCCTATAGTTTATCCTATAACTAGCTGTTTAAGAATAATCAACTGCTCTTTATTGAAATGATGGTTTGCCTTTTTGTTGCATTTAGACTGGAGGTTATATTACATTCTTGTACTTGTTTTAAATATAATGTCATGACATAGCCCACCTAGCAAACATGGAAGTTGCAGTTTAAACTTAGAATGTGAAATCTGACACTAAATAGAAGGCAATACGAGTATTCAAAGACTCTTTTTTTCCTTCCCTCCATTCCTGTTCAAATTGTATTGCCACTGGTCAGCTATCAAGTACTTGAATGGACAGAGGCTTTATGGAAGGGTCCTTCGTACTACCTTTTCAAAACACCAGGCAGTTCAACTTCCTTGTGAGGGACAACAGGACCAAGGTCTGACGAAGGACTATAGCAATAGCCCTTTACATCGCTTTAGGAAGCCTGGCTCTAAGAACTTCCAAAACATCTTTCCTCCATCTGCCACCCTGCACCTGGCCAACATCCCGTGAGTATCTACGCGTGTGATCTTCTTGGAAAGATGTTTTTTAGGTTATATTCTTAAGTTACAAAGTCTGACATAAGATTTAAATTTCCTTGGCCTTTTACAGTTTCCTGAGAATTTGGCTCGTTCTGCTGCAGAATTAGCAATAAGGAAAGCCTTTAACTGTCATTTTTTATTGTTAGGAAAGGAACTTACTGAATGCTCTTCTTTATAAATTTTAATACAGTTTACATTTTCTTGAGAATATGCTTTTGTTTTGCACATATTACATCCTGTATTAAAAATTTTTGCAAATATTAAAGACATTACATAATATACTGGATTTACATTACATCAAATTCATCATTGGCATTGATTTTTTTTTTTTTTAAAGTATTAAGACGTGTGTTCTTTAAAACTGAAACAACCTTTTTTCCTGTCTAGAATGTTGTCAACAATGTGTGGAGTGACAGCCAAGCATAAGTTTTTACAGACTTTTTTTGTTTGGCAGTTGTGCAGGGAGGGAAAAGGAAAAACAATGGAATTTTGTCCAAATAAATTTAGAGAGAAAAAAAAACCAAAAAAACACTTAAAAATGGCTTTTTGAGTAAAATAGAAATCTTTCAAAATTGAAAATATGTGAAGCACACTCACAGTAATTACAAGATGAAAAGTATTTCTGAAGTTACCAGTTAAGATCTTAAGTGATTTTTATGGAACCTGAATTTAACTAATTGGGGAACAGGGGAGGATGAAGAGCAGTAGAGTGTATCTGAAATACTTTTGTAGCACAGTGTGGTGCTAAATCTTAGTGTCAAAGCCAACTTGTTTGGGATAAACTGTTGACAATGCTTGAGTTGGTGAAGAAAGTTTTTGCTGTTCAAATTTAATTTAGAAGCCCGAATTGAGATTTTTATACTATTACAGAACTCTGTGCTCTTTTACAAGTTGGGAGGGTTTTGTTTTGATTTTGTGTGTTTTTTTTTCAAATAGGCCTTCTGTTACTGTTGATGATCTGAAGAACCTTTTTGCAAATGTGGGATCTACTGTGAAAGCCTTCAGATTCTTACAGTAAGTTCTCTTGTAAAAATGCTGAGCAAGCTTTTATCCTGGAGGATGGCTAATTGCTTTTTTGGAAAATTCCATGTGCATATATCTCCAGGCAAAAGCTGTATAGCTCTGGCAATTTTTATGATTATTCTAATTTTTAAACTTTAAATTGAACACTAGGTTAGCAAAATTAAAGGAAAAATATTCAACCTTTTGGCAAATTCAACGTGTACATACTCACTTTAAAGAAATACAAGCTGTGTATATGTAAAATGTCTGGTAAAAGATGACAACGAATATGCTCTAACATTCATTAAGATTGCTTCGCAGCACTATTTTACCATGATCATAAGTGCTAGAATAATCCCAAATATATGGGCAATGCAAGTGTTTCTTAAAGGTCTTCAAGCCTTATTTTGATCCTGTTTTTCGAAGTGCAGTGTAATGGAAGAATGGCATGGCAGTAGGCCATTAATCTGCAAAACTTGTATAGCTTTATTATTTCCTCATTTTAGCAGGTGCATAAACAGTTCTGATTCTTTCACTGTAGAAGAGTTCAGTGTGTGTGATGTGGCTGAAGAAATACTTTTTTCATTTTCTGTGTTGGCTAGTGCAATGAAAATTTGGTTAGGATTAATAATGCTTTTTATTGTACTTCAGGAAAGATTGCAAAATGGCTCTTATCCAGCTGGGCTGTGTGGAGGAAGCACTTCACGCTCTCATTGAGCTTCACAATTATGACCTTGGAGAAAACCATCACCTCCGAGTTTCCTTCTCAAGATGTACAATCTGACTTTTCCGTGAATTTTCCTTTTCAGGCTGCATCACAGTCTTAGTAAAATCTTCAAATAGAGACTGAAACAGCTGTGACCAGCTCTGTCTCTTAAGAGAAAAAGCTCATTCATATACAAAGAATTAAGTAATGATCTTTTCTGATTTTAGCTGCCAGTATGTGATCAAAGTTTAATATTCATCCATAGAAAGATTATTCTGTAGAATTGCTTTAGCAACAATATTTATCATTAAATTTCCTACTTAAAATTTTATTTTTAGAACATGCTTTTAGCTTTTGTTTTAAATCAGCCTTATGAAACATTTTGGAGTGCTTTTACAATATACCAAACAAAATATTTCTAACAAAACGGTAAATCTACTCTAGACAGATTAAACACTAATTTGAATGTGAAACAGTGCTTGGGTTTCCTGAAGAAGAACAAGCACTGACTGTGAGTGTCCTCTAAATAGTATTTATGTTACCAGGGTGTGTGTCCATACTTTGGCAAATCTTTACAAATAACTTTTTTTAAAAAAAAAAAACCAAACAAAAAGTCTGTGCTGTTCATATGGGTTAAATTATTAGAGAAAAGGCAGTGCCTTCTCTCTGTGGAGTAAAAGATATTTTACATGGTATCAGACTTAGCTTGACTTAACCATGGTATGGAAGTTTGAGGTCTTATTTTTACTATGAAGTAATGTTGTATAATAGTACTTTGGAGAAAATAAGACAAAATATAGTCCTGATTTCAAAGAATTTTTTACATTTCTTTAAAGAAAAAAATGTTTACAATCTTATGGAAAATATTCAGGTCTATGATGGTTTGACAAGTTTTTAAGAAGTTATTTTTGTTAAGGTCATCTTTGGGGGCAGAAAAATCAAACTTCAAGAATTTTTTGTACCACTATAATGTCTAATACCTAAATTACTGTGTATTTACCTAATTTCTGATTATGTGCCTTACTATGTTCTTATGATACAATAGCTTAGAGTTTTATCTGAAGTATCTTGAAAAATACATTATGGGATTTGTCAAAATTGTCTTCTTAGTCTTTTTGGAAGTGTTTTCCTTGATACTTCAAAATATTTTTGCCATTAAGTAAAACTCTGAATTCTAGTATCTTGTGGTTTGGTGTGGAGATTGGATAGAGGTGGGAATAAGGTTTAACTCACTGCGTAACTGTATGGGGATTCTTTGATTTTACCTGGTTGCAGTTTTCTGATACCAGTACTTGGCTGAAAAAAAATTTCACACCCAGAAAAAAATGCACTAAATAAAACCTACAGAGAAAGACCAAACAGCAAATTCACTCCAGTTTCTGGACTTCAGCCAACTTGTTGAGAAACATGCACTTCAGAATATTCACTGCATTTTTCTCTCAATATTAAGCTTCAAGTAATAACAAGCTATCATTCCTTCCTTTGTAAGTATGAAAAATTGTTTGATACTGAATGTCCATTTCTCTTTGGAGAATGAGCTAAGACACAGTTAGTTTTGGTGTTGAAAGTACGTGTGAACTTTAGTGACTTCCAATTGTATTTTAAAAACTTAAATTTCGTTTTCAGAGATTTTTCTTTCTAGTGTTTACTTAACCACCTTTTAAAGAGTCATTCCTCTCAAACATAGCATTTGTTTACTTCTAACTGCTGCATAATTTGTTTCTGCTGTAACGTTTTGCCACTCATTCATTTTGGTTTTTCATTAATTTATATGAATTGTATGACTTCATTCTATCTTTTTAGAAGAAACGGCATGTTTCTGCCATGATCTGTGTATTCTGGAGTAAGATTTTCCAAATTTTCTCTCTGGATTATTTTTGCAAAATTGGCAAGATACTAGCTTGCCTTCTTTTAATGTATGTAAACTAATGAGAGGGGCAGCAGCCACTCATAGTAAAGAAGGTGACAGACCTCTCTATTGCAACAAAAGTGTGCTATTTGGCACACCCTCATTAAGAGTCCCTCTCCATCTCTCCTGGGAAGCACTGGAAGGCGGCTATAAGGTCTTCCTGGAGCCTCCTCCAGGCTGAACAACCCCAACTCTCTCAGCCTGTCTTCACAGGAGAGGTGCTCCAGCCCTCTGATCATCTTTGTGGCCCTCTTTTGGACCCGTTCCAACAGGTCCATGTCCTTCTTCTGTTGTCAGAAGAGTCAGAGCTGTGTCCAGAGCTGGACGCAGTACTCCAGGTGGGTTCTCACCAGAGCAGAGTAGAGGGGCAGAATCACCTCCCTTGACCTGCTGGCCACGCTGCTGGGGATGCAGCCCAGGATACAGTTGGCTTTCCGGGCTGAGAGTGCACGTTGCCGGCTCATGTCAAGCTTCTCATCCACCAACACCCCCAAGTCCTTCTCCTCAGGGCTGCTCTCAATCCATTCTCCACCCAGCCTGTATTTGTGCTTGGGATTGCCCCAACGCAGGTGCCGGATTTATATTCAGATGTAATATATGTAATTTATGTAATAATATTCAGAGCATACTATTTACTGGAAGGTTAAATTGGTTTAGGAATAATAGACCGTGTTATCTTTGGGATATGAGGTAGTCCTTCCATTTTCCCCCATCTGAAGTAGCTAATTCAGTTTGATAAAGTTGGAAATAAATTTAAAAAAAAAAAAAATCCTGAAAAGAAGTAATTGTGTGGTGCCAGAGCATCCTATTAAAAAGTTACACATTTATGATTTTAGCAAAATGGAGTTGTAAGCAGGCTTATTCATTTGCATAGGCTCTTTTTCACCCAGACACTTAATTCTAATTCATGTCTATGTTTTACCTTGTTAGCAGTCACATTGCTGTCAGTTAAAGAGAATCTTGCTGGACTGGGAATGTTTCTTGTTTACTGCACATAAATTGGTTTGATAATACCAGGCCATTATCCATAAAATACACTTTGTCACTTTTCTTAAGAATTACAGCTACAGAGGAGAGGAATCATATTAGATCTGAATGTAACTCTAAAGCAGGAAAAAAGGAACCTTATATTTGAGAGCTAGTGTGTTGGCACATATAATATGAGGAGCAGTATATGTATACTGTCTGTGTAATATGTTTTATGTGTATGCAGACGTGTCAATCACATACATTTTAATTTATTGACTCTGCTAGCAGAAGATGGGAAAGCTTAATGAAACATAAAGGGATGAGGGTCTCTGAGTGTCTCTCAAAAAGAGAAAGGAATAATTTCTCAGTTTTAACTTAATGTTAGAGTATAGCTCTTGCCAGCTCTGGACTGTGTGCAGTTTGATATGTAGACACCTACGGTTTAAGTTAGCAGAGATTTACTATTTTTTAATTTAAGAAAAATTTGGGTGGTGGATGTTTATGATGTTTGCTTTTTGACTTTGTGATACACTTGTATCTTTTTTAAATTCTCCCTTGTTGTTGCTCTATTTCTGCAGTTGAACTCTTGTCAACTTACTTTCAGATTTGTATGTATCTTCAAGATGCTGCCTCTTAGGGAGATTCGCTTTCACAAGAAGTGCAAACAAGCCTCAAAACTAACAGTACATCTTAATGTTTGTTTAGCAGAATGAAGGCACTAGTGTATAGTTAAGGCTAGTTTATCTCATTCGGTATTCTGCCTTGAATAATTAAAAGCTTAATTATAACCCTGTGTTTATTACAATGCATTGTTAGTGAAGGATCGGGATAACTTCTTATACTTTGTGACTGATTTATTACTGCCTGTCTGGAAAAGCATGGTTGCATCTCAGTTTTTGATTCTCTAAAGCATGTATGACCAGCCCCCTTGATATCTGTGAAAGGAACAGGATTTGGGAAACAGTGGGATTATTCTACAGATTCTTACAATGATGTAGGTTCGAAAGGAACCTCCGGTGGCCTTAGTTCTACCTCTCATTCAGATTAGGGCCATCTTTGAGCAGTTGCTCAGAGAATTGTCCAGTTAAATTTTCAGTATTTCCAACATTGGGGATTTCACAAATTCTCTGTTCTTCTCTGTTGCAATGTTTGACTGCCCTCATTGTGAATTTTTTTCCCCCTAATACATAATTAGGCTTTAAAGATACAGCATCCCATGTCTGCCTTTTGTCCTGTTAACTGTGCAACTCCCAAGAAGATTCTGGCTCCATCTTCTCTGTACTGTGGCCTTAAGTTGGCAATCTATTCTTTAATACAGGTTCTTGATTTCTGTTTAAATCATTTGTCGCTGGTAACATGCGTAGTGTGACCCGGAACTTGTACTCTAAACCACTAGTGGTCATAATGTTACTACAGGTACTGGAAATGGTTGAGGGTAGAGTTCTCTGCCTATGTATACGTCAAATCCACAAATCAGCTCTGGGTTACCTCTAGCTCCAATTTTTTTTGGTGGATGCACACTTGGTTCAAAGTGTAGTAAGGCCTTTTTAACAGCCCAGGAGCAGTTTAGTGCCTTTTCAAATGACCCGTGATTTGTTCCATAATGGTAAAACTTTTGCTTCTTTGGATTTCTTCAAATGTCATTGAACATTAGAACAAATTTCTGAAAATTTGATTCCTAATTTGACTTGGTTTCCTTGTCTGCCGGTCCTTTCAGTTGCACTTTTTCTGTGCACTGATAGATTGAGGTCCTTTTTACGCCTACAATATTCCAGGTATCTAAGGAGATTGGCCTATATCTGACATTTTCTGATTACCGATGGCAAACCTGTCTTTGTATGCCAAGAAAACTATTTGCCTTTGTTGATAATATTATATGCCAGCGTGGTTGTGTGACCAAATATCTTGTGCTTCTCTGATTCATATCAGTGGGAAAGTGATGAGTTCTGTTTTTATAAGGGATATGGACCTACTACTTGTCATTATATACTGTTAGCTCATTCTGCTGTTTTTCAAATGAGAGGTGAATTGCTTACAAAAAGCATAGTTTTGCCTTTAACTTTTTCCCTGGTATGTTGTTAACCAGAGCAGAACTCCCAGACAATGTTTTTACTGTCCTGCTGAAAGGATACTGGTCGGATTGCACAGAATTTTTTCTTTAAATTAGCTTTATCTTCTAACTGTCTTCTGAAGATTTCTTTGCTGTACACAAGACTGTTTCCCTGCTCTGTTCAAAGCAAATCCTAACACTTACGAATTGTGAATTATTTCAAGAAAGAATGGAAAATTTCTGAGGTATTTAACTTCAGGGTTTTATTGCGAGGGGGGGAATTGGGGACACAAACAAAATTGGACCAAAGTTTATGTGCCTTCAGTAGTTTTATGGTTAGGGTTTTTTCATGTCTATTGCTGTCTTAATTATACTACTTTTTTTTTTTCCCCATGAAAATTGAATGTCTATATTGGTAAAAATGAATGTTGTCCACTAATTATACCTGAAATGAATTACAGCTGTTTCAATACAGGTTGAATTATCCCTCTGCTTTTACCACTGCAGGTTTTTTTTTTTTTCTTTTGTACTGCAATATGCAGGAATCCAAGCATAACCCACATATTTCTAATTTCGAATAGTAATAACCAGTATGTGCCTGGAGCAGTCCCAAAGAAACGAATTGCTGACGTAGTTAAAGGTCCTTGATAGATGAAGAAAGCTTTTACCTTAGCAGACTAATGTAATCACTGTAAACAGTTTTTTAGTTCTTGGAAACTGTGCATTATTTATGAGTGGGAAGCTACCACTTACGTACTTAGTTCATTTTAAGCACTTTCCAATTCTTTTTGAATATGTTATCCGCTTTCTGCAAAAGTTTGCCCTAGAGCTGCAGCAGCATAAGACAAAGGTTGCTAACCAAGCAGAGTCTCACAGCAGAACATCACCTCACTCTCTGACCAAAGACTGACTGTTCCGGTTTCACTGAGACATTTTGTGGAAAACCTGTGTTTTCTCCCACACCCCTTTCTGATGGGAAGACACAATGCAAAGTGGCCTTTACTTGAGACTACTATTGGCGGATTAAACACAGTGGAAAACGACATCGTAATGTGAACCAAATGGTGTGGGATAAGGCAAAAAGTTAATGGACTACTTTTAGTACTGTATTCAAGACACAAAGCACGGCTAAGAATTGCTGACATTCCCTCATTTTACATGATCTGCTCATAAAAGTTCCCTTTCAGTTTATAAAAATGTTCATCTAACACAAGAAAATGCTGTAAATATTTGTAACATCATGTTTCATCTTGTTTTTTGTTTGGTTTTCTTTTTAAACCTGGCAAAAAGTGTTTTGGGGAACAAATGAAAGTGTAAAATGTTTTTATATTTAAAAAAAGCAAATGTCTTGTATATTTTAATAAGCAACAGCTTTGATTTGTAAAGCATCTGTGGTATTGCATAAAAAGGATTCCATGGCTGTTGAGATGACTTAAAACCGAAAAGATGTAATATTAAAGAAATCTATTTTCTGACTTTGTAGTGCATTGTTAATTTGATTTTGTTTATGCTACAATATATTATGTTTCTTTTAGTTAGTGTATTTGTTGATCGCTTAGTATCTATACCTGACTCTTTTCCTAACTCTAGTTGTTGTAGCATGCCTTTTAATAAATGTCATTATGGCTCTACTCTCTTAAATTTTCTGGTGTTCTTGTCTATTGCTTCGGGTTTTTTCTTGTCTTATAAGTGTGCAGCTAATGCCTTATTTTCTGGTGGGTTTTTTGTTTGGTTTGTTTTTTTTTCCTTTTGCTTAGATGGCCGTATATGCTAAAGCTTTTTATATCAAAAGGGTTTTACGAGGACTAATGCACATCTTATACAACAATTGGAGCTCAGCAGCACCTAAACATTCCCCTGAGCAGGGTACAAGTTCTCATTTTCAGTAGGGTGGAAATCTGTTCTACAACCCTGAGCCAATGCAGCAGGTGAAGACTGCTCATTCTTTGAGACAGGGATGAGAGACTCCAAGCCTTGGGGCCTCATCAGTGAGAATTCTTTTGTTTTCTCTTTTACCATACTGTACTCTTTTCTAGCCTTAGGATTCAAGTTCATACCATTTGCACAAAGATTTTTTTTAAAAAATGTCAATAGTAGCCGAAAAAGATGGTGTGCTTTCAGCTTCCTGTTTCTCAGCTTTCTTGCCGATTGCTTTTCTTTCATACCCTTCTGCTTGTCCTTCTGTGTGTTACA
>KZ507464.1:0-88074 GCA_002844005.1 Limosa lapponica baueri
AAGTCCTTTATTCATTTTTTAATGAAGTTAACCCTTGTTTAAATGATGCGTTTAAGCATCAAGCTTGCTGACATGAATATCAATATTTCTTCAATACAATTAGTTAAACTACATTAAGTTACATTGAAGTAATGTCAATTTCGTCACAACGCTATGGATCATACTGTCAGTGTTGTCAAAAGTTTTCAAGCTTGCCTGCTAGCAAAAGCTAGAATAGAAGGGAGATTGCATTTTTAAACACCAGTAATTTTCATTTGTGTGCCCCAGTCCTATTGTGTATTACCAGTGCATGAGGTTCTGTTACTGGGTTAAATGAGAGTAAAGGAATGCCACACACCAGACCCACACAGTCACGTGCTCTACAGCAGCCAAAATATCATGGGGGTTTTTTTTGTTTCCTACTACATTATTGAGTTATGCTGCCCGTTTGCATACAAACTAGTCACACGACAAACTGAAAAAGGGGGGATGGGAACAGATGGGAAGCTCTCAATACCTCCTGGCTTCTGACTGCAAACCTCCTAGAGTATTCTGCTTTAAATTGAATCAGTTCTCATTTTCACTAACCTCATCTTCTGAAATTTTAAAGTTGGAAAAGAAAATGCATAGTTGATATACTGGTGATGTACAATGAAGATATACTGGGGCAAAATCAACAGATATCTAAATTGCATTCAGTTCCCATACTTTTTTACCTCATCTTGGGTGTCTCAAAAAATATGTCCATTGTATAATTCTTTGTTTTCAACTAAAAGCATAGACACAACCATTTTTTTATTTTTTTTTTCACAAGAGTAGTAAACAAGATAAACACAAATGATGACACAGAGACAAAGAAGATACAGGATGAAATATTCAGGTAGCAGTTTCTATTGCTCTAGTGTTTTGAAACAAAACCTTATTTATATTTAAATTTTAAATTTAAATCCTTATCAGAAGGGAATAAGGAACTCTTCTCCAAATTCAGTTCAATCACAATATCCTTGGGAACGGGGAAAGAAACCCACTAGGGCACTGACAAACTTCCACATAAATTTGGTTAATATTGCAGAAATAGTTGTCAGAACACCAAGTCCAATATGCATTTGTTCACTTTTACAGTGCTTTCTTTTTCCCCAGAAGTGCACGTTATCAGAATAAATTTTTGAAAATCAATAGTTGGACACTTTCACAGTAGCTCTCACATACTCCAGTCCTACTAACACACCCAACACTTTCAAACAGCAGTACCTCTAAGCCAAATATGCTTAATCACATTTTTTTAAGCTTGTGTTGCAAAACCTTAATAAATGCATGTGACTTTCTTCCCTCCACCATCAGCTAACCATAGCTCAGGGAGGTTTTTATCAATATTTTTAAATGGCTGGATTTTAACAGAAGGCTATTATCAATTCACATTGAAACCAACAGGATCCAAGGTCAATCAGCTCTTTTTAAGTTTGGATCTGCACAGCTAGATTTTGTAAGGCATTATAATTGAATTAAAGACACTGTTTGGTATCAGTATAGATGATGGGAAAGAAGAAAAAAACAGGAGCTAAGACAAGAGAGCTGACAACAAAAAGACACAATAAAACACAGAGAAATGATGAAGAAGAGGGAGGCATCCTGATTTTCGTTGCTCCAACTTCTGCATTGATTACAGCAGCACAAAGCAAACCGCAAAGCAGCGAAAGCAGTGAAGACAAGCATCAATTTACCATGGTGTATCTTGCTGACTTATAGGAAAAGAACAACAAATCTGATTCGGAATTTGTAGTGAAGCTCCTGGACTGACTTCCCATTTTCAATGTACTGCAGTCTTCTTAAAGAAGAAGAAAGTGTTTATTTTGACTCATATTGGGAATGTTATAATTTTTTTTTTTAATTTCACTGGAAAGACTGAACTGATCTTCAATCCCAACTGGCCTCATAGAGGAAAAATAGAAGAGTGTCTTGCTAATTAGTAGCTATAAATGATCATAGGACTGTATAATACATTCATTCAACCCATCTCTGCCATTAATTCTTTTGTTTTAAGCAGAGATTTCATGACCTAACCTCTTGAAGAATAAGCCTAAAAGGAGAGAATCTTCTTTTCTGAACTACTCCCCCAAAATGAAGTTAGAGTACAAGTTAATGCAGTTATCCTCTGGGCAGCATTGCTGCCAAGCTTTATGCTTTGTGGTCATAAAACATCTCAGAAAACTGAATTTTAAGTAGCTGAATTTTAGTCAAGAATTTTTTATCTGACTTAGGAATTGGTTCCTAGTGACAGAATTTTTTCCCTTGTGAACTCAGACATTGTCAGAGAGTAAAGGCATTTTAATTTCTGCTGCTCTGGGTTTGAATATGAAAAGAAAAAGGCATTTACTAAAAACTATTATCTGAGACATTTAAGGTATATAGTCTTGACTACTAGAACTTTGTCTGGTTTTGTCTCTAAATAAGAACAATTGAAGAGCTCCTTTGGTCCCAGCAAATCCATAAATGTTTCTGGCAGAAACAAAGCTTAGAAAAAAGGAGGGGGAAAGTGTGTTTGTTCCACTTTGGATGGTAAAAAATGAATATTCAGGACAGATACTTGAAATATCCACTTCTTTTCCCAACAGTAGGGAAGTCTCAATCTTTTCCTATACTGTTCTCTTTCACATTGTTTTTATAGGCTGACAATAATACTTACAAGGACTATTTCATGATGGTTTCCTTCCATATAAAAGCTTCACATCTTTGGATGTAAATAAATCTCTAAGTAAATATATTTAATTAAAAAATAAAAAAAAAAATGTTTAAAATTAAATAGAGGGAATATTTATGAATAAACCTCTAAATGGAGGGAATATTTATGAATAAGCCTCTTAGGGCTACCAATTTATCATTTTGTTTTCTTGCTCCAAAATCCTCAGAAGAGTTCTGCGATTTACTAGCTGGGGAGTAACTTATTTGTCGTCGACAGCTAGACCTGAACAATGAACGAGTACAACTAACAACTCTAACCAGCACTAAATAAAGATTACAGGGATATTACATCTTCTTTCATTATATCTGAGGGTGACTAGTCAGGAAAGCGACTTTTGGTAGTGTTTTGTACTGGAGGAACCTGCCAGTGACACCGAGTATAATGAGCTTCCTGACGATTCTTACACAGCCTTGACTTTCAGACAAGAAATAACTGGTGCTCAACTCCTTCAGCAGAGGACTATGGCAGATAGCAGGAGGCAAATGACTCTTTGGGAAGACAGAGGAAAATGTCAAGAATGCGGACATAATTAAAGCATAACATAGAGTGAACCAACACACAACCAGAGAAAATACAACTAATGGCATTCAAATGAAAATTATCTTCCCCTTAACGTTTTCTCTTTTCTCTTCTTTCCTTTATTTCCCTTTCTTTCTTTTTTTTTCACTCACAAGAACTTTAATTGATACATGGGTTGTGCAGTGCTATGAGCAAACTCTAATTTAAAACACATTTCCTACATAACAAGGTCAAGCTTTGCTGCACTGATAACCCTGAAGCAAGTTTGGCTGGGAGCCCTCAATCATGTTTTTTTTTTTTCTGATGTGTAACAGCATATCAGAAAAGAAACTTCTGAACAGTAAAACTATTGGGATTGTGAGGACTGATACCTTTTACAGCTTTCATCTTTTGGGGGGGAGGCATATTCTATATGTATATAGATTTAGATGGACATGAGTCTTTCTTTTATTTATGGATTTTTCAATGTATACATGCATGTCTATGCATATAGATCTGAAAACTGAAGAAATATATACATGCCTTTGCACATTCGTGTAAAGATATAGTGTGGACATTTTTACAAGTACGAAGGGAAGGGAGAATCCTAATATTCTGCTATCCTATCTCACTTTCTCTCCAGAAAAAGTGGCATAACTGCTTGCCATTTAAACCAAATTATATGCCTGAATGTGTGCACACATTTCTTCATGTGTGTAAGTGTAAATATACGTGCACAAACAGATTATATGCACTGATTTTTATTTCTCCTTTTTCTCCAAACTGCTGTATTAAAATTTTCATCCTACATTCCAATACTTGAAAAAGACCAATTATCTATTATCTATTTTATATTCTGCCTTGTATTCAGCTCCACAGTGCATCATTTAATTTTGTGGCAAGCAATTATAGCATTGTACTGTTCCACACCCAGTCCCAGCCTTTTACTGCAAGACAGAAATGTTTAATATTACAGAGTAATAACTCTTGCGGAGTAAGAGATACAAAAATCTAAGTTAAAAATTTTGTTGGCAAGGGACTTTACTGAAACAAAATCCTAAGCTGTGCAGTAAACATTTCCCTTGTATGTTAAATTGTGAAAACACTTTTCACAAATTTTATCTTCATATTTCAGACTCACAGACATGGCTCCAACATATCCTCTCAGGAATATTCAGAACACATTTAAAAGAAAAAAATAAAGGCTCAAAAAAACCAAGCAAACAAAGCCAAAAACCAGCCCAAATGGGACTGTATTCCACCAGCTAAAACCAGAGAAAAAACATCCGTGCAGAAGAGCTAAACCTGTAACAGATTTACCTATGATTTAGCTTGGCAGAATACAGGAGTTACAGTTCACTGGAAGAAGTTTATGTTGGAAAATATCAAAAACTCAAAACCAAAATATCTTTTGAAAACATGGAAAACAGAAGCACAGATAGCATAGACAAGAGAAGATCACTGAGAATGCACTTTTAAACAAAACATTTTCAGACACAGAAGACAGTTGCTGGTTAGCTGCTCTGATACTCACTCGCTATTTCTAAATCGTCCACGTCTCAATCACTCTGTCTAGAAAATTGAAGCACAGTGGAATGAATTTCTTCTAGTTTTTCCTGTTGGAGCTTTATACAAATAATTATCATTGTGACAGGCACTTGAATCTCAGTTTTTCCTACTGCAATGTTATACCTACTAGGCTACTGTTTCTTCCCTGGGCTGGAATAAGGTGCAGAAAGTCACTTATGAACTTTTTATCTCATTCTTCCCAACACTTATTTTTCATTTCAGTTCAGAGCTCATTTTAGCTCTTACTTTTCTCTCTGTCCTACATACTGTTGCTTAATTAGAGTGAACACCCTTAGTTACTCAGCATAAAAGATGGTTCTATAAAAACTGTGATCATTATTCTTAATGGATACTTCAAAGTCTGCGTTATGAATAAGTCCAAACTGTGACCTTGTCCTCAGGTGTTTTGAGTACTTGTGAAACTTCACAGAAATCTCAGATGAGGAATGGATGTCAAGGATATTCCTTACATTTTAACATCGGATTTGTAAAAAAATAACTTAGTATTTCAGTCACTTTATCTTCCTGGGGTGTCCAGTGGGCCTTTATAAACAGCCCACCAAAGGAACAAATCCTGAGAAATGTCATGTGTGCTTGACACAGGAAAATGTATTTGAACGTGGACACAGCAGGTTCATCCAGATCCACTCCCTGTACTTGCTGAGGGGGAATGATGAGCCTGCAACCGATGTCTTCATTCTTTCTGCTCCACACACAAAACCACCTATAAAGAGGGCCATCATTACAATTTGCCTGAAGTATAAAAAAAAAAAAAAAAGACATCAAGACATAGGTGCTGCTGAATGATATCAGGGCAACAGTGTGTCTCCAGTGAATGAATCACTGAACTCCAAAAACAGGATGAAAAGACGTATATCTATGTGACTTAACAGTCTCATCTTAAATTTCTTTCCCTTTTGAAAAGATTGAGAGGCAGACATGACCAGGCTATAATTGTCACTGTCTATCATGGAGATAATTAAAAGTTCCCTCTACAGGGTACTCTTTTTTTTCTTTGACGTGGACTTAGAAATACCCTATGTCACATGGCAGTTAGTGGAATTGAATCTTCATGAACATCCAAGAAGTCAGGTACCTTTCTACCTTTCTACAGTTTCTTTTTATGACCTTTCATCTTTATCCATATATGCTTCACAGAATCCATGTTAATTAACAGTGAACCCTTCTCACATTTCCTTTTTGGCACATATCATTACCAGTCTATAACAGAAGTAATTTTATTCAATGTGGATGTTTGTTGAACAGTTAAGAAAAATTAATATTGGTCAAAAGACTGGAATCTATACTATTTCCTCATTCACCTACATGTACAGAAGTCAGTGATCTTAATTTTCTTTCCTAAACCAATGACAAAATACTCAGCCCAAGGAATGAGCCTTTCTGAATGTCATAAAAAAAAGGTAGAAAACAGTCCATGGGGTATAATAAATGTCTTGAAGTGTGGTGAAAGAAGACAATTTGTAGGCCAAATGAAAGCATCAGTGACAGGGAAGAGTGCAGCTGTTGATATGATGGTGATTCTCTGCTAAAAATGAGTATAATGGGTCCTAGGAAGCAGGGAGTAAGTTAAAGTAGCTGTGAAAGTAGCCTGATTGATGCCAAGGTCTGTGCAAAGTTGCTTTAAAGACATTTCAATTCCCACTCCTTTTCCTGAGCTCAGTACAGAATTAGAAGAAAAAAATTGTGAGCTCTGTGGTTTCAGCCAAAACAAATGAAAAAGAGAAACAACCACAAACAGTTAAATTCTCTTGTCTCGTTCCAGGACACACATTCATCCCTTAGGCTTTTTGGGGCAGTAGATTATTTAATCTGAAATCACAGTGGCTGTGGCTAGAGATTTGGTGGTGATCTTATTAAAAACAACTTTGCATTTTATTCCTTCGTTTAGATTTCTCAAACCCAATAACTGAACACCCTAGGCTACAGACAGTTAAGGCCCTGTTATCCCCAGCACCAAAGGCATATACAACAGAATAAAAGTTTTCTTATCTATCCAAATAGAACCAGAAGCAGGAAAACTAAAGCATCAGCACATACACCCCAATGGAGCTTAGTGGACTACTTCACCAAAGCTGGTTTGAAAAAAATAATAAAAATCACAGACCCTACAGCTATTTCTTTTTTTAACTGTGTAAGTAACAAGTCATTTTGGGTCTTCAGTCAGATAACTAAGTTCCAAGAGCTACAAAAGCAACTGGTAACAACAGGTGCAGGATTTTCAAAGGGGTTAGATAGTCATTCCTCTGGAAATGTACACTTTAACATGTGGAGTACTAACTGTAGTCTCATTGATTGGTTATGTTTTTCTTGTCTAGGAAATCTTTTACCACCCCAACAGGCCACGTGTTTAGAAAAATACAAAACCAATTTTGCTTTGGCTGTCCAATTTTTGTGACTATTCAAACAAAGAGGAACACCTCAAAAGAGTGCTTCAGACTGTTACCAATTACTCAGAGGAAGTGTGATGTTGATGAATAAGAGTTAATATTGCTCCTGGAAACCTAAGGGGATAGTATGATTCTACTGGGACTCTGTCAACAATTACAGCTTCGTTTCTTGTGTTTGGCTGCCCATGCAGACAAACCACCCCCTCCCCCGGGGCATGGTGCCAGTGTGTCCTTATCACAACACAACCCTCTGGGGAGGTCATCAAACTCCAGGAGGTTTAGATGATATGGGCTTAAAAAGAAATTCCACACTTGCAAAAAATATGAAGATACAACTAAGTTGGTGACAGTGCAACTTCAACTGAAAATACCAGCAGAATAGGAAGCCCATATAGTTTAATGAAATTCTGGCTTAATTTAACAGCGAAGGAGGGAGGGAAGGAAGAGAGAGGGATCTTTCCACTGAAATCCATTTACCCTGCTCTCATCACTACTGATGACCAGATGATATGATCAGTCCCATATTATGCATACAAAGAACAGTAGATACCTAACTGAAATACTGTGATTAATTGCCTGATTCTGATATTGAATTACCATCGGTTACTACATCTTATTATATACATTTATGCTGTTCTGCACCTTTTTTTTGCATTTTACAACAGTTTTTAAATTAAATTACACTTTTTTGCAAGGACATAGGGTACATAACTCAACATAGTACTTGCAGCATGTAAATTACAATAGCAAACAAATTGTGGTGGTACTTAACCAAGAAAAAGAGATTTATAGAACAGTGATTTGTAGATTTAGAGTATATCACAGCAGAAGAGCAGTGTATTTAAGTCATTAACTAAATGAAACAGAAAAATTTAAATTTTCCATATTCCGTCTGTTATTCAAACAAAAATCTTACTGATGTCAGTGTTCTGTCTGAGTGACAAGAGTTGTCTCAATGAAAAGAAAAGTTAAAATGTTTATGTTTACTTTCAAGATCAATCATGGTATCAATCACTGAAGATTAGTAGTGACAAGGATGACTTTCCTGTTAAGAGAATCTATCACATTAACTCAAGTCAGGCTGCAGTCTCAAGGCTTTATATTATTTAACTCTCTATTTTAGGATGATTCTTGAAAATATTGCTGGTAACTTTAATGAACCGTATGTTATCAAAGTCAACCAGTATGTTCAACTTTGCAGTGTTAGTAGATTTACTGGTCGGAGCCCGTTTCATTCAAAATACCAATTGGTCTCTAAAATCTGAAGTCATTAGTGAAAAAAGTAAAATAGTAATTTTTTAAGATCTTATATCTATCAGCATTCATTTGTAATGTTCCAGTTAGATTGAACACATCTCTTGCCTCAGTTAATTTGAGCACATGCTACTCATATTCATTTCTCTCCTAGTATCTAATAGCCATATCTACTGTCTATACACACCCAAGTATATCATAATTTCACACTTGTATTTGAATCCAGAAGTTCTAATCATTCTATGAAAACAATCTAACTCATATTCTGGAGATGAATAATGTCAAACTTTTGGCACAGGTGGACCTGGGTCTAGTTGAGAACAGGCTGACTCTATGTCAACTTTTCTCTTTTAGAGCAATGGCTGGTATTGTGTGCCAGCATCAGTCAGCCCTGGCCAGAACTGAAACTCGTTGCATCAAGCACAGCACAAAATAAGACTAAAAAAGTGTTGGGTGCTGAACAAGCTGCTACCTTCCCCACCTGCCCTGCAGAATTTACAGTCTTAGAGTCAAATATGTAAATGTGCAATTATAAAAAAGCAATGAATTTATTTTTGAAAGCCCCGACATTTAACAAAACAGGAGCCAAAGTGATAAACTGCTCAGAAGGAATGCCAGCAGGCGACTTCACACACCGTAACCATTTTACTACAGAGTGATTAATACTTATCATGAGGGAAAATAATATGCCATCCTTTCTTGCTAAGAACATAAAGGAAGCTGCTTAGGTCACCAGGAGCAGAGCTGTGGACATGGACACAGTTGCAGCTACACTGAGAGATGCTCAGGTCAGGGATGGGATATGATTATTCAAAATGCCAGCTAAAAGGTAATGCTCAAAGGCCATATGGATGTTAGCAGAGTAAACGAATAAGCAGACTTTAAATATGAAGTTCATATTGATTAGAATGCAAATGTCAATTGGAATTAGACTGCATAAGGAATGTTTCAAACTTCTGTTATGCAAATGACACCTTGAGAAGTCATTCAAAGCACTTGCCCGGTGTCTGGGCAGTGCACACTCACCAAAGCAAGTACTGGATCACCCTAGGAAAGGGGATCCTAACTCCCAGTAGCTGTGATAGCTCCTGGGAGACATCAGTAGAGAAACACTGGATTCACATTTACATTGTTCTAATTTAGACCAAGGACCATGTGAAATGCAGCAAGAAAATGTGCTTGCTGGTTGACCTTCCAGCTCATGCAGAGGAACAGAAATCCTTCAGCAACACTATTTCCTTCCATTCTTTAGTTCAGTCAATGATATTTATATATATCTACTTATCAAAATATCTAAACCACCTTGCAATCTTTATATTATTAACCTTGCTAGTGGATGGTCTCTCCTTTTTTAACAGGTGAGCAAATTGAAGACTTGATTACTGTAAATATTTGGCTACTTTAAAAAAGTATAGGTATTAAAAGCATGGGTATTTGTGGCAAATAGTCAAAAAGAAGTCTTCAGCAGAGCAAGAACTGAATCAAAACCCACAAATACAAATTCTAGGACCCTTTTTCTTTTCTGTTGCATTCTGAAAGGAAAGTTCTGTCATATTATCTGTACAACCAACCTCCTGCACCATGACCAGTTAGCTTAAATTAAGGCTGTTATTTGTGTTGTCACTGCCTGCACAGAATAAAGACAAATCCTTTTATCAAACTCAATTCCATCCCTATATGAATATAAAACCTGAAGAGTATTTTCTAGGCATATCAATGTTCTTGTCTGCCACCTAATAGGTCCATATTATTTTGATTTCTCAGTTGTAATTAAATGTAATGATTACCTATTTATTTTTATTTACAAAGGCAGTTGCTTGTACAATAAAATTTGATTTAATCGATTGAAGTCTCATTTAATGGACTTTTGAGGACCGAATGTATTTAAGCAGTGCTCTAATCAGACATCAAAACATGCATAAATCAAAGTAATTAAATGAATGGAACGCTAGGAAAATTGTGAAACAAACATATATTTTAAAAAATAAGCAATAAAAAATATGATTTAAGATCTCAATTATCAGAACAGCCACATTACCAATGATTGTACCCACTGTTCCTCTCACTGAATAGCTGCCCCTGATCAGAGCCTTGTGGTCTAGGCATCATAATTAGGAACTGAGCACAGTGATACTTTCCCTTTAAAATTTCTTCTATATAAAATAGAGAATACTATGGAGAAATTCACCAATGGCTGTCATGGTGGAAAATTATAATGTAGCTGTATGTTTAGAATAAGTTGCATATTAAAACCATAAATATTTCCTATATCGTATACATGATACAAAGACAAGTAGTTGAAAGTTCAGACTTTCAATTAGGACTGCCTATGTAAAGTTTGACAATCTTCTTCCATGTGTGCTTAATCATAGTGCTTATTTTATATTTTTGTGAAAATAAATCTCCAATTTTGTAATGAAATTGGAGATTCATTTACTCTGTCTCTGAAATACTCTACAAAGAGTATTTCACCTCTTATATGTATCCTCACAAAAGACAGAAGTAAAAATATACGCCTTTCTCAAAAGCTCCTCTCACCAAGATAGCCATTTGCTTCATGGCTGCTGGGATACATTTACATACATTCTGCATCCAGTTGGCTCCAGGCACAGGCAGTGTCTGGAACCAAACTCAGCTCCATATGCAGCCAGCTGTAAGTGCCCATTAATCGATACAAAACCTAAAACACCTGTGTTGTAACTGTATGATGGATTCTCCCACTTGAGACTCATAGTAGCTGGTTGATCACAGCACAGTTTCACATGTATTATGACATCTCAGTACTTACGCAGAGCAGGTAAGAAGTCCTTTCTGCTGGTTGTGCAGACAGAAGGACACACTTAATCTGGAATAAGTAAGTAGTCATCTCTATGAATGAAAATAATCTAATTCCCCAGGCTATGTCCTTTCTCCCCTGGTGATCCCATCTTCTCTCACAAATGAGAGGGAAATTGCAGCCTAATTCAGGCCAGGATTTGTCACTGAGGCCAAGTTAGAAACCTCTGGGCTGTAAGGTACCTTCTACCGTCAGTGCAAGTAGGCATCTACTGAGAGTTATTTAGTCCACCTGAGATATGAACTAGTTTTAAGAGATACTTAATTTCCTCCATCAGCTTGTGAAATAGCCCAGAAAACGTCCGTGTTACCTGACAAAGGGTATGAAGGGTACAAATCCAGGTGTTACTTCTTATCCCAGTTTATTCCAAGAATCCATGTGCGAATGGGAAAACTGGCATGTGTTTGCAAATTAACAGATTGCATCAAAGAATGCATTTTCAGGATTGCATGCTGCTATCCAGATGCCAGTGATCTTAACAGTTAAAATTCTTTTGCCTTTATCCTCGTAAATATGTTTCTACCCCGGTCCATTGCTATGCAAACATCTTTTGAGTCACAGTTTTGTCAGTCTGCCCTGTTGTATCCTTCCTCCAGAGTTAGCACCTATGCTTTCTATATCTGGTCAGCTCCACAGTCTTCCACTAATCTTGTCCTGCTTAATGTATTTATTTGTCTGTTTGTTCCCATGTTCCCACCAGCTTCTCTCCCACTTTGTTACTGGGAAAGGAGCTTCCTCAGCATCCTCACTCCTAAACTGTGCAATCCCAGTCTTCCATGGGAATGAAAGCCACTCATCCTTTATCACCCTGCATGACAAAACTCTAGGGAAGACGCTTCTTTATTTACTCCAAATGTGTCTAATGGTTACCCATATTAATTTTCTGTCAGCCTTTCCCTGTCAGTCTGTCCACATCTCATTCTTTCTCTTCTCTTCCCTGCACTCTTTTTTCACTCCTTGCTGATTTTCTACATAAACATAAATAAGATTTCAGCAAGGCTATAGAACATAAGTATCATTTGACATGAGTATGGATTTCACATACAGACAGTTTAGCAATCTACCAGTTCACAATAGTGAAACTAAGATAAAATTCTCTTTTGGAATAAACTGGCATATATCTGTTGATATCAAAGCTGAGAATTTAGACCTTTTTCAGATTAAAAATGAAAACTTAACAGATGGTTCCTTGGAAGCCATCTTACTTGCAACAGAATAGCAGTATATTGTGATAGATCCACAGTATGAGCCGGAAGATTCCTGGAAACTTTTGCAGCTAGTTGCCAAGATAACCTCAAGTCTCCTGTGCATTTTCAATTTTTTTTACTTCCTGGACACTGAAAAATACAGATTATCTGACTGTCAGAAGTTAAAACACCAGAAAAACACCTTTTAGCAAGTGACTTCCCTCACTAACAGTAAAACATGGAGGGATTCTGCACCTGAAACCATTTAATGCTTTTATGGAAGCAATAAAATAACTTCAGGTGTTTCTCAAGCAATGAGTTTTAAAACTGGTGTGGAGAAGATTCATCAAAAATAAATCAAACCTTGTTTTGCTTGTGCCACAAGAAGTGGGTGTAATAGAAAGTTATTAAGAGCAAAGCTGCTTGCTGCATTGCCTCAGAACACTGTCCAATTGCCAAAGCATTCTTCAATCAATCAACCGTCAGCCTCATTTCTTCTTGCCAGCACTGACAAGAGTCACCATCTGACTGTAGATTATGAGATAAAAGGGGGTTAGTAGCTTTGTTTTCTTCTTTATTAAATGATTTGAACCACTCTTTTTTGCCTTTAAGGCAGGTGTGAGCTGATAAGAAAAATCTACACTTTATGAAAATTATCTCAAACCCTAGATCAAAATATAGTCTGATTTCTAGGTAAGGTGTTAATTAAAAATAAATAAAAATATAATGGGATTTCAATCACCAAATATGTAATAGCTGAAATAATAGTGTTCGGCATCAAAGAAATCTTCTGAAAATACCTATGGGCTTTTCTGTTCCTTTTTGGAAACTACACATCAAAATTTTTTGCTACTTAGTTCGTCAACTCATTAATACCTTCTTCATGTGCACCCTGATTTATAAATCTACAAGCCTGTTTAGAGGTTGGTGTAGGGAAAGGTAAACACTGAGCATGATGAACATTGACGAATGGGGACCAAAAAAATCCAACCTGGATTACGGTGCAGCATGTTGCTGGAACACTGTTTGGTAGTTCTTTGTCTTCAGGCCGAAGAGATGGAATAACAGCGTAATGTATAAAAAGAAAGGTGTGCACCATCCTTTCTGATGGTAATCCTTAAATACCAGTAGCGTAAGGATTGTCAGAATAACTGGTCAAATTTACACTTTGTCATACACGAAACAGCAATTAGCAAGGTGTGCCTCCAAATTAAAGTGACTGCATTTAATCATCTCCTTCTTCACCTATTACTGCTGTAGCAGTATCTGCCTGGCACCAGCCAACACACCTTGGTTGATTATAGGCTCAATGTATCAGTGAGCAGTACAACTGGATTATATGACATGATGTGCCAAGCTGGCAAACATGTTCAGTCTTCCCATCTCACTTCTGGCAAAGTCAAATATAGTTGTGAGTCTGCCAAAACTATTAGTCTTCCACTTGTTCACCTATACAACATCAAGGAAAGGCCTATGAACAAAAAGACACATGCCGCCTTTGTTCTACTGGACTACATTTGGTCCTTTTCTCCCATAAAGACATTTAACATATTTGACACCCCAGGCACCAGCAACACCTTTAATTGTTAATGTATCATCAAGTGTCTCTCCCTAGGATCAAGGCTTGATCCTAGAGATCTCTATTTTACCATACAAATGTACTTTTCAGTACTTCTCTGTTTCCAGAGCAAGACTTGAATTGATTTTCATGTAACTAAGTTGAAAGTAATCGTGCTCAACATTTCTAACTGCAGTATTTGCTTTCAAAGATTTTTTTAAAATTTTTTTTTTTTTCAAAGCTGTATTTATTTTATACATTATGAATGTCATCTGGTCGAAGAGCTCCCCGTGTTCATGAAGAAGCATTTGCATTTATAGAAACATTTCATGCATGTTGCAAACTGTTTACAGAAAATAAAAACAAATACCAGAAAATTAGGAGAACAGGTGTCATAGTTCATCAGAAAAATGCTGTGATGAACATAGATCCACTGATGTACAGTATATGCACAGGACTGTTCTGATAAATCAGTAATATTCACACTCTGTGGGAGTCTTTGAAAAATGGAGAGGATGCTTGTTAAAGGATTCTCACTGTCTCTATTTGAAATGCATCAGAAGTTCATGTCAGCTATTCAGAAGATCCTTATTTAGAGCAGACCTGCCAGCTTGGGCTTAGTGTGTCAGGGTGCATCAGTGTGTTCAGAAAAGTGATTTATTGTGGCAGCACAAATGTCTAATTATATGCATAGCTTACAGTTTTTCAAGAGGAAAGAGCCCAAACAAGTGAAAGGCTGAAATGAGTTTTATTCCTTGTTACCAGCATTTGCTTACATGTTCCCATTGTTTTTTCTTTAATTTACAATATTTTCCACCCTTTTCTTCTCCTGCCTTATCAAAGCTACAACATTACATTACAAAATCTTCCTCTGTTGTATATGTTTTTAAAAGCATCTCCAAACCTGATTCCCACAAAACATCACACTAATTACTTTTTCTTACATATGTTAGCTGTCATTTTCAGTATCTACAGTGCTATGTTTCACAGGCATTCATGTTAAAGGAGAATTATTATTAAATCAAGTGATTACAGCATAGAAAATACCAGGTTTAAATTGGGTTTAAACTTTGGTTGTTTCCTTAATTATACAATTTTTACTTTAACTGTAGTCTTTCCAGATTTTCAAGAGATCCTCTATATCGTTCAGCAGGCAGTAGGGATGGTACTACATTAATGGTCAGTTATTCAGCACTTTGCTTTACCTCTATTGCTCAGCTTGTAACCCACAAGGTTTTTTACAGCTTGTTACTTCAAGTCAGTTCTGAAGACAGAATTATTAGTGCTTACATAGCCTCTTACAGCAGTCCTCATTGCAGTAGTTCTGTTTCACAAATATTAATTCATTTATCCTCACAGTACTCCTGTAAGATAAGAGATTTATTAATATGTCCATTTTATAGATGTAGGGAAAAAAATTAAAGACAAAACTTTGCACTAACTTAATATACGCGGTTTGAAATATTAGGGATTTCTTTTCTCACTGTATAGAACATTTACAAAGCCCAACTCTCAGTGATTTTAGTTGCTTCCGTGAATGCTCAGCAATTATGTAAATCAAGGTGGAGGATGTTAAGTTGGGCACATAGCTAATGCCCAAACACAAATTAGTGGCTGTCTTTGTAAAGTTTGATTCAAGCAACTTGCCAGTAGGAACTCTCTCACAACAGCAGGACAGAAATTAACTGTCCATTTCAACAGTCAATTGCCTTAACTCTCCCATCTTTTCCTGCTGTCCCTTTCCTCACTTAGTATTCAGTTTCCAGTAGCAGAAACAAATATGCAATCAATGCAATACAAGGTGTTTCACATCCTCCTTGTTTTGTTTTCTCTTTATTTCTTTGGGTTTTTTTAATGCTTTCTTACATCAGCATCCAGTACTGTTTTCTTAAAGAAGGATACATTTGCATATTTATAAGATAGCTAAAGCTGGGAGAGATATAGCCCTGATCCAGGTGCTGCAGAGTTGAGCAGCCTCTTACTACTCCTGCACTGCATGCCCAATTACCACGCTCCACGCTCTTGTGTTCTCTTCAGGAAAACCAAGGCAAAAACACAGGGCCATGTATCTGTAGCATACACTGCATGAGCCCAGTGCTCTCCAGACAGGTCAAGTCAATTCATTCTCAGAGTATCTGCTGTGCACCCTAGATACAAGAATTTTAGGTTTTCTATGTTCAGAGTAGATTGGATTCCAGCTACATGTACATTGTAACATTCATCCAGGACCTCGCTCTGTCAGGAGCCTTAACCCCAGGGCAACCAGCTGGAATGACACTGTTTGAATTTTCAGCCATTCACCTGTTCTACTCAAATCTATTCTATCAGTCAGTTCTTTCAGCTCACAGGTTATTCTTGCCTGAAGTCTATATAGTGAACATTGGGAGAAAAGAGTCATGAAAAGAAGAAACTGAGGAGAATACGATGACATCAAGGGAGAATTCAATGTTTTCAGTTATAGCTCCATTCAGGTTTTAGAGGACAATCTTGTTAGCATTTATTATGTTGCTGTCAAAGAAAACTTATCTCATTGGAAAGTGATCATGGAGAAAATAAAATTTTGTAGGAAAGATAAGAAACATAGATCAAATGTTTCAGAAACTCCCATCTAAATGTGCATCCATATCTTTAGACACTTAGATGAAACAGACGTCGTTTTCAAATATGTAGGCCAAGCAGAAATATCACGTGTATTCAGAGAGAAAGTTCATTAGTTCTAATTCATAGAAAAATATTAACAACATATCTAAATATGAAAATAGGTTTCTGTTTCTTATACCCGGTTTTGAAAAAAGACTAACTTACCCAAGGGCCATTAATGTTTCTTCTTTAGCATAAGAAATTATCGTGGTTAGACAGACGTAGTTGATAAAAGAAAAATCATGAACATATGGTATTAAAACTTCATAGTAAAATTCAGGAGTAATGCAAACATTAGTCTTTTTTTGCACTCACTTTGACTCCCATTTGAAATAATCCATTCACACTGTGCAGATGACTAGAGGAATCTAAGATAATGAAAATTATCCAGTGATGACAAAAGAGCAGGAAAGTACTATGGGAATTTACACCTTCACCTATGTCCTTGTTAGAGATGTGAAGAGGACAGCCATTCAACTCTGCAGCTCTGCAATGCACTTAGAGTTTTTATGTCCTGCCTTCAGCACATATGTAGCTGAATTAAAATAATTCAAACTAGTTAAAAAAAAAAATGATTATTTTTTTTTCTATTGGTTTTGTGATGATCTAAATATTCTGCAACTTTCCACCTTGTAACAGTGAAACAGAGAGAGCAAGGCAAAAAGGGATCTCAGGAGTTACCTTTATGCAGGGATCAGCAGTCTTCCTGAGCTTTTGTGTCAGATTATATTTTCCTTTCCCCAGGAAATGAATAACGACTTAATTGTGCCATTAGCCAGCAACTTTTGTGGCTGAAAGAGAGAAAACTTGTCGGGGTGATCAGCAGAACTTTGCTTCTGATTCAGAGAACAGTCCTCAGTACACTAAATTCAAAATTCAGTGGGATGCAGAAACTACTGGCTCTCAAGGGTACCTCATCAAAAATCTTATTCTGCATGGCATCTCACATGTAATGACCTGTCATCTTGGTGCAAGTGCTGTAGGTCCTGGACTTTTTCTTCCAGTCTCTTCTCCTTTTCCAAACAGAGAAACAGTTCAGTTGTACCCAAACAATTCACAACATGTTTGCCAGATCTTTCCTTACAACTCAAAAGTGATAGATATCTCATCACTTATATGGATTATACACTACAGAGCTGTAATTCTTAAAATAGGAAGGTTATTTTATGAAACTTTCCTTCAACACAAGCCTGCTCATTATTATCCTTTCTCCAGTGGTACATCATATCATTTAAAAAAATCTAAATAAAGTTAATTGCAAAATAAAATAAAAGTCATGTAACTTGAAAACTATCAGAACAGTATTTTTCAAAGCAATTCATGATTTCCTTTTTTCTTTTTTTCTTCTGAAAAAATAGTATTCCGGCTTAAACAACCAGTGTGTGAAGTATTCAGCCTCAACAAACAAACCAACATGTTTCAATTGAACGTGGCTCCACGGAAATTCCCCTTACCCATTTTTCCCCTCAGCAAGCATTAATATCTCCCTACATAGGCAACTTGGGTTCATTCTACCCATACTGAGAGCCAGCTCCAAACCACATAGTTGCATTAGGATGGTGTTGTGTTCAAACTAACAAGCTCAGCCTCCCAGGTGAAAGCATTAGCTCAGATTATCATTGCCTTAACACAGCTGTATAGTGCTTGGTCACAGCTCATCAGGTCTGGCAGCTCTGAATGTGGGCACTTGAATTTACTTGTATCTGTTTGTATGTGTGTTTAAAGATATCCTGATTTACATCAAAGTTGTCTTTTTCAGACAGCACAGAGCCTTTTTAAGTAGCTACAAAGAGTCTGAGTGTGGATGGCAGCTATGTTACCAAAACTGAGACTCATTTGTATAGTACTTGAGAATTGTAAGTATAGTAGTGCTTACACAGGCCTAGAGATATCAAGAGGTACAAAGTGATAAGGATGAAAGGAACTGAAGATTCCCTCTAGATTTTACTAATGTCTAGGTATCAGGACTCTCATAAATATATTCAATAGACTGTTCTGGCAAGTTCAGTTAGAGGTTAGGATAGATAAGAGACTTTACAGGGTGAAGGTGGGATAGATAAAATTGGTTTCCAGAACAGATAATCCTTCACTGATATCTCTGAAATTCTTTGTAACTGCTTTTGTCGTTTTCTATTACCCAGTAATTTCAACCTCACCCCTCATATGCTGATTGATTCTTGTACTCACAACCTCTTTTTCTGTCTTTAACTATTTTTTCATGCAGTCTACGCATGGTAGCTAAGAACTTTTCCATCAGCGTAATGTGTGCTCCCATCATGCAGCCAACAGCAGGTGTATGACAGGATTGCCGTTTATCTAAACTGACTATATCCAGAAGTATGAGTTTAGCAAGAATTCTGAAAATAACTGTCACAAATTTCTTTTAAACCTTCTGTACCTTTGGGCACTAATTTGGACACAAATGTCTTGCCACATTTAAGTGTCTTAAAGAGTAAAACCAAACAGATAAGGATGCCCTTTGATGTTAACCAGTTGCCTCTGCAGAACTCTTGCTGCTGAGGGACTTTACTGGAGACCTCACGAATGTCTTTATTACGATGAATTACCTTGCTGTTAATTAAGTGATGAGCAAAGAAAAATAGGTAATATATTAAACATAATTCCCAGTTGTGGTGGGTTGACCCTGGCTGGATGCCAGGTGCTCACCAAAGCTGCTCTATCACTCCCCTCTTCAGCTGGACAGAGGGGAGAAAATACGATGACAGGCTCGTGGGTCGAGATAAGGACAGGGACTGATCACTCAGGAGTTACCATCATGGGCAAAACAGACTCAGCTTGGGGAAATTAGCTTAATTTATTACCAGTCGAAATCAGAGTAGGATAATGAGAAAATAAAAACTAAATCTTTAAATACCTTTCCTCTAACCATCCCTTCTTCTTGGGCTTAACTTCACTCCCAATTTCTCTGCCTCCTCCTCTCAAGTGGCATAGCGGGATGGGGAATGGGGGTTGAGGTCAGTTCAACACGTAGTCTCTGCCACTCCTTCCTGCTGAGGTCAGTTCACCAAACGTAGTCTCTGCTGCTCCTTCCTCCTCAGGGGAGGATACCTCACACTCTTCCCCTGCTCCAGTGTAGGGTCCCTCCCATGGAAGAAAGTCTTCCACAAACTTCTCCAACGTGAGTCCTTCCCACAGGCTGCAGTTCTTCACTAACTCCTTCAGCATGGGTCTCTCCCATGGATTGCAGTCCTTCAGGAACCAACAGCTCCAGCACGGGTCCCCCAAGAGGTCACAAGTCCTGCTAGCAAACCTGCTCCAGCATGGGCTCCTCCCTCCATGGGGCCACAGGTCCTGCCAGTAACCTGCTCTACCGTGGGCTTCCCACAGGGTCACCAGCTCCTTTGGGCATCTACCTGCTCCAGTGTGGGGTCCTCCACAGGCTGTAGGTGGATATCTGCTCAATGATTAAATTCCATGGTCTTCACCACAGGCTGCAGAGGTATCTCTGCTCTGGCACCTGGAGCACTTCCTCCTCCTCCTTCTTCACTGACCTTGGTGTCTGCATGTCTCTCACATATTCTCACTCCTCTCTCCAGCTGTTTTTGCTGCTGTGCAGCAACTTTTTCCCCTTCTTAAATATGTTATCGTAGAGGCACTACCACCATCACTGATGGGCTTGGTCTCAGCCAGAGGCGGGTCTGTCTTGGAGACAGCTGAAATTGGCTCTGTTGGACTTGGGGGAAGCTTCTAGCAGCTTCTCACAGAAGCCACCCCTATAGTCCCCCTCTACCAAAACCTTGCCATGCAAAGCCCATACACCAGTGTATTCCCCAAGACTACAGGGTTACATCGGATTAATTTTATTAAGACGGTGTCACGAATGGCCTATTTAAGCTCTGAGTATCAGTTCAGCGGTCAGCCTGAGAGTGGCCTTTAGACAGGCAGAAGTTAAGGGTCAAGAAACAGACATTCTAGTCCCTAGGAACAAGACTGAACATACAGAAGATATTTATATATAAAAGTTTTCCTTTAGATCTTTTCTCCACTGTAATTTTTCCTAATGATCAGGCCATGAAACAGAAAGAAAAAAAAACCACACAATTACTGCCTATTTCAAGCTATTCCCGAATTCTTGCTTTAGGAAATGGTCCAAACACATGCTCTACTATCTATTTTTATGTCTACTGTGAAAGCATTAACCAGGGTTTGCAGCTTTGCTGTTCTGCCTTGTGTTAACATTCATAGTGTTTAATCCCTGGGCATTTTTTTCAGCCTGCTCAACTTTTTGTGTTTCTAAATGACAGGTATCTGGGGAGTGGCTTTGCTCAGTTATTATCAACTTCCTGTATGTAGGAACAGATGACATAAATGCACACTGATGACACTACTTTGTACCAAAATCCTCAAACATCAGTCCTTACTTTCCTTCTTCTGCCATTTCATGAGCAGCTTGTGAGTTATTTTTCTTGGGTGACTGGGGGTGTGGAGGGGAGGGGAATCTATTCGATGGGGAATAGGGGAATGATAAACCCAGTTTATCTTTTTATTAGCATTCTTCTAATTTTTTTTCTTTTCCACGAAATGTGGGAGCTTCAAATTTGTCATTCAAGCCTCTCAGTGAAGTTAGTGCATGACAAAAGCTCTGCAGGTCCTTTCCACAGACCCATATGGACTGATATACCATTCAGTCACCAGGCTTCTGAAAAACTTCTTCGTATGCAAAGAGAGATCACCGTCACTCAAAATGCCATGTTTCTTTCCATTTCTGAAGATTTCAAGACACTTATGTCTGCAGTCAGTTAGTAAACCTGAAAACAACAAATGGGACTTTATGTTTGTAACAAAGTCTGTAGGATACTCCCTCCCCACACACACACACACACAAAAGCCTATTATGATCCTATTATGATAACTTTATGACAACTTTTCTATATTTTCAACTGAATTGCAGAATGATTTTCCTGTGAATTATTGATTTGTTCTCTTTCACAGCTTTCACCTGTTGTTTCTAGAAACTGAACGAAGAAATAAAAATATAGAGGCCTACAGAAAAACACTAAAATGATAAACTGTGGCTTTGTGTCAAGGAGTAGGTATTCACCCGTTTTTTCACCCAAGAAAAATGTAATGCTCTCTCTTTATTGCCAGACATTTCAAGCCCCATCACACTACTTGACTTGATGGTCTACATGAGAGGAGAATGAAAATAAGGTGAAGAAATAAAAAGGAGCAATAAGTGGAAGGACCTCCAAGCCAGAGCTAGGATCACAGTCTGATAAAGACACTCCTAATTGTGGTACAAAGGGACCCATTTAAGGGTTGTAGTCTCAGGATGAACCTTCAAATGTACCAGCTCATATGGCAGTATGTCAGCCTGGGACACTGTCATAGGCCGAGTGATTATCTTGACTCGTAAGAGAGAAGTAGTGAAATATTTATTAATACAAAACAGTGATTTAACAAAGTTGGTAGTGAATGTGACAGTGTTTTACAAGATATGATGGCAAGGTATACTTGGTTATTTACTGCATAGGGGGTTAGGCAAAGCTGTCAGGAAGACCCTCCTGTTGAGTCATGAGGTTCAGAATGGACCCCCTTGCTTTCTAAACTCCTTCTCAGAGAGGAGCCCAGGTACCGCTGGATTCAATCCTAGTCCCAGACTTGGTCAACAATTTATGTCTAATGGATTATATATGTGCAATCAATCCTTTATGTCACTTAGCTAGGATTTCAAAGCTTAGCATGCTATTAAACACTTACCAAGAATCTGTTGTGACAAGGAATCTCTAAATCTCCAGGAGTAAACTTAAGCGGGCATCCATGCTCAAGGAGAGATCCTGGCATGCATCCCACTGCCGTGTAGGAGAGCTCAAAGGGCTCTTGGGCTGTCCACTATTTATACAGTAAGATAATTGACCTATAGTCATATTTGCATAGTAACAAAATATCTAGGTACCCATCCCAGACAGCATTTGGCTGTGTTGCTAGCCATCCCCCAAAGTCCAGGTGCAACCTACCACAACTCCCACTGACAGTTATGGAATGAGCAGGAGCCCGGGGTTGGGGGGAAGGGGGAGAGCACACTGCCACAGGCACTGTTGCTGTTCGTCTACACTTCCCACCACCTCACACCGTTCTTCAGCCAGTACAGCATTTATAAATCATAGAATCATAGAATGGTTTGGGTTGGAAGTGACCTTAAAGATCATTTAGTTCCAACTGCCCTGCCATGGCCAGGGACACCTTCCACTAGACCAGGTTGCTCAAATCTCTGCAGTGGCTTCAGCAATAGGCAAACTAGCAATGGAGGTCAGCGGCCAGCACTCTGCTTCAATTAACCACACCTCTCCTATGTAGCAGAGTGAAATACAAGTAAAAACCTGCTGCCAAAAGAAAGGAAAACAGAGCAGATGGGAATATTAACTACTATCAGTGGATGTCGTTGCCAAAGAAGGTGTCTACTAGTTTATGCTGCATTTAATTTGTTATTGTGGAAAGTAGGGGGTGCCTATTTATTTTCTTTTGTGCTACTGACTCAGTGTGCACCAATAAATACATAAATCATAAAGCTGGCAGTTTTAATGTGGGACATGCTGACAGAAAACATACACACACACAATTTCTATTCAATCACTGCATATCTCAAAAGCAACATCAGAAAAACCTATAATGAACACATCTGAAATGTTTATAAAAGTTTTTATTGTTGCTTTTTCCATCCACTGCATATATTATAAAAACACACTAGCACATAATTAAAATAAATAAAAAAATAAATAAGGAGCATGATAGAACACATCCCCACATTACACAACTCTTAATCAATAAGTGTGGAATGTTTAGTTACCTAAAGTTCTTATTTTTCTAGGGCACGAGAACATGTAGCTGTGCTTTTTTTTTTTCCCCTACTCTGAACCTATGTCCAGCCTGAGGGGCATGTTTGTCTGGACCAGCAGCCCACCAGAGTCCTGGATTTATACTGTGTGCATACATACACGTCTTATGCTCTAAAAGTCTCATAAAACACATAATATACCACAACTGGAGAATATTTCTCATGGTTTTTTTCTATTGCCATCTGGATACAAGCTTCTACCCCACCCTGTGGGTGCTCGGCAGACCACCAAGTTTTCTGTTGTTGAGTCTAGGACACCAGGACACAGTTTTGCAAGCCAGTAGAAGGAGGGAGGAAACATCTCCAAGAATAAAGGTAGTATGAATACAGTTATTGATAACAAGGTTATTATAAAGGAGAAAGTTCCCTGTTCTTTTCAGCCAGTAAATGACAAATCTTATAAAGGCCTCCACTGTTGCTTGAGGTTTATGAACTCACTTTCTAGTCCATTGACTTCCCTGGAACATGAACTAAGGCTGTAAAATATCCAAGGCTGTAAGTAAATATTTATGCGGTTAGCTCATGACAAGCTGCTGCTGCTACATAGATATGAATATTTAGATCAGCTACTTTGCAAACTGAAATGACATCATTGGCTTACAAGTGATTCTTTCTTGAAAATGCTACCCTAGGCCCTTCATTTATCTGCTAATCACTGTTCACACTGATACACTCCATAATAGTCATTAAAATGTATATAGAAGAGGTTGGGCAAACATCTTTTTTTTTTTTTTTTTTTTGACTAATCTGTACCACAGTTTCATAAAATGGTTGGACTGGTGTATAGGCAGTGGGTAGGAGGTTTTTAAACAAAATCATAAAAGAAGGGATGGGCATCAGTGTAAGATTATCCTAAATTGAGCATAGTACATTCCTTGAATTCGCCAATCTGTCTGTAACCCTCTTGAATGCACTGCTTAGGTGACTGTTTGCTGCACTGGGATGAATCTAAAAAGAATTGGCAGGGCACAGTCACAGATTCACAGCATCACGCAGCTCTGCACCACTCCACTGTCAAATGGCTTGCTTTATCCTACTGAATTTTAAGTGTAAAATCTTTATGAAAACACAAAAACTGGTGTGACATTCCTTAAACACTTGTTTTCATATGCAAGCTTACTTTAGCTTGCTGACTGCTAATATTTTATATTGAAAGAGAATACAAAACAATTATTACACAACCTGCACTTGGTAGAAGATGAACAGCTTCATCCAAGATACTTACCTAGAGCTCTAAATTATCTGTAAGCTTTTTGAATGGCTACTCCGTATCTTTACTCCCACTACTACAGGTGCAGTACAGCTGCATTCTGTTAACTCAATAGCAAAAAAACGGTATCTAGAAGCACTGTAAAATAATTTATTTGTTTCTTCAGAGAAACAATTTTCAGAAAAGTATCAAATTACTTGTGTGTTAGTTCTGCTCATGGTCAGTGTAAACTGGCAGACTTGGCAGGGGTAGAAACCTGTTTGTTGACCACCCTTTTGTACATGGTCAGTGTCCCTGGCTACTCTACACAGCAGTCACACATCAGACCATGAAGAAAGGAACAGGGTAGCAGTTAGTGAGGAGAGAAGGATAAATCAGTTTTACCAACCACCTCTTTCTCAGGTTGACACTGTGTTATGTTCTACACTGAACTTTCTCTGAAATGTAAAATCCCATTGTGGGAGAGTTCTAGGAAAAGCAATGATGACGGGGAAATTCTGGCAGTACATAGGTCCCAGCAGCACAAGGGATTCATGAGTGATTTGACTGAATACTAGTCAGCTTCCAACTAGTTTCAGGGAAGGGACACTACAGTACTACAATAAGAGATGGTCCGGAACTTTTAGATGAGTCACTGAAAAGAAAAATTTCTGCTTGTCAGAAGAAAAAGCCTGCAACAGATATCTAAAGACAACAACAACAAAAGGTCCAGAGGACTGGAATTTCTTTTTAGGTATAGAGAAGGAGGCACCACAGAAGTGCTAATAATCATTTACACGGGGATGAGAGCCCAAACCAAGTCTTCACTGTGCAAAATCTGGACTACCTCTTTCAGCTTTAACTTCCATTCTGAGAAGAGAAGAAAGGATCATATTTCTGGTTTCAACCATAAATTCCAGCCTGGTTTGGGGACAATTTCACAATGAGAGTTTTTGAAAAAAGTATCAAGGGGATTTTCTAACAGAGTAAGATCAAGGACGTAAACAAAGTTGGCCCATTCAGTCTTTAGAACTCAGTCTTGGGGAGAAAAAAATCATATTTTGCTTCACAAAATGAACAGAGAGGCAAATGGGAATCTCACGTTCTGGTCAGCTTAGTCAAAGAAATGACAAGAAATGAACACTTGAGAAAGTTTCATAAGAACTTCCCTTTAACTATGCCTACCTTATTTTTGTTTCTTCCATACACATAGAGAAGAACATAAGACACTCATAGAAGAGTTTAGTTGCTCTGGTTTAGACATGTCGTGCAGCCGCTCCACAATGACTTCCCTATTCAATATAGCTCAGGTTTTATCTAACCATTAGAAATCTACCCTGCAAAAAACAAGGTTCAGGGCCATAACTCCTGATTCATACATTTCAGTTCACTTATTTATTCTCTAATGAATTTTATTTCTTGTCTGGAAAGACAAAACAGGTTATACAATATCAAGCAATGCACGTGAAGTAATTTTAGAGACAGCCTAGCTGTAATAAATAACACAATACCCAAACTTTAATTCCCAGTTGAAAAGCTAATTCAATCTTGTAGCAGGTTCAGCAGATTGAAATTTCTACTTGTTCTGAATTATTCTACACACACTTCCATGGGATATACGGTGATATTCTGTGTTCAGGATGATACGTATGACACTTCTTGGAAAAAGAATTGCTGCTGCCACTGAATGCTGCTTACTGGTTTGCACGTTGGCTTACCCACTGACCAACACAGTTTAAAAATTTCCTAATAAAAAAACCCCAAAAAACCAAACAGATTTTGTATATTTCAGTGGTATCTATCTATTAAGTTTACGTAACTGTGAGGCTCATATATTTCTCGGATACATTACCAACAGCAATATTGCACCATAAAGAAAGTCTTCTTTATACAGCAACTAGATGATGGCTAAAACTTCAAATATGCCTTCTATGGCAGAAGCAGTTCACCTCAGTTTGTGCATTAACTGCCTTGAAAAACTGACCCACAGAACTGTTACCAGATACAGATTCAGATTATCTCTGTATAACCAAAAAAATATTTTCTTGAATTATTTTCAGAGTACACAGCTCATGGGAGTTAAGCATTCAGTGTCTTACTGCAAGAAATCAGTCTGAGACCTTGCACTTGCAAATTTATGAAAATGAGATTTTCCTATTTCTTACACATTTTAAATGGACATATTTTTTTTCTGCACAGAATGACCTCATTTGATGCTTCTTTGCTCTGATCTGACAGACTACACTTAGCCTGACACAAGAGGAGTGCAGCTGCATTCATTGACAAAGTAAAGCCCAGACAAGTTAGACTAAACCCTCAGTCACTGCCTCGGTCTGCCAGGGAAGATCTTTCCGAGGAGCAGCACAGCAAGTGGACAGTTGACGATATGCAGCTGCATGCCGTAATATCATAAAAGTATCATTGTGGGGCTCTGGTAACAATTTAAAATATTATTTTAAACTTTTAAAAGTAAGCGATCCCTTTAATGCCGAGGAATAAAAATATTTATTATATTTTATATATATATATATATATGAGCAATTGGTCTGGAAAACCAAGGAGATGGTTGCATGTTTGTTTATGAGGAACAGAGGATCCATCTTCCTGATGTACTTGGTAAACTGAGCTGTAGTGCCTGCTTGCTGGTCACAACAGTTTCATAATGAGCTGAAGATGTATCACATCACCCTGTTATTTCAATAGATACTGTAACGTTGTATTAACTGCAATATCAGAAATTGCTAGTGGGTTCACTTATATCAGTATCTCTGTATTTGACATTTTACATGGTTTGGCAGAAGATGTTACAGGATCCTTTGATTATTCCCAAAAAAAAAAAAAAAAAAAAAAAAAAAACAACCAAAAAAAAAAGTGACTTGAAGGAATGAATAAGACAAGATCATTTAAATTTGGCTATATTAATAAAATGCATTCATGTACGGTCCAGGATGTCGGCTAAAACTCTTGGAAGGAGTATGATCAAATGTGTGGTGATGCCAGGCTATTCTACTTACGGTACAAAATAATTTGTGCTTTTTATTTTTCATATTAGTGTATTTGAGGGAATTTCCTACTTATAAAACTGAAAGAGTAATGCTATTGGTTTGAGAAGTGTATGCAGGCTCTCAACCAATGTTCTTCAAGCCCATTTGCTGCAACTCCTGCAGCAGTTCAGTTACACTGACCATCATATATCTGAACTAGATGTGGCATTAGAGAAAAAAAACCAAAACTACTACACAAGCATTGTTCCTCTTTGCTCAGGAAGTAACTTTTGAATTTATTGCCCTAGCAGTATTAGGGAATTGGTTGAATGGAATAGCCATCTCTAGTTCTTGTTTTTACTGAACAGACCTCAATTAAATTTTAGATGATATCATAACAAAGGAGATCTTTTGCTGGCTTACCTCCAGGAAGTCAAAATGCCAGTTGTTCTGGCTGTCACTGCAAAGGCAGTGGCAGAGCATCTCATTAAGTTACCTGAAAAGCTACAATACCTCAGCCTTGGAAAGGCTGGAAAAAAAAGGTACCCTTTATGGAAAATGAATGCAACAGGAAAACAAAAGGTGAACATAAATGACAACACATTGAATCTGCAAGTGAATAGGTTCAGAAAAAGTGACAACAACAAAAAGGTATTCCTTTATGGAAAGACTGAAGCCAAAATAAATTTAATTAAATTAATAGAAAAGCAGATAGTAGAATTAGAACGCACAACAGACAGAGATGGGTTATGCGTGCTGACTTTAGATCAAAATGCCTTAAGCTATCCCAGCATAATTTCAAATGTATTGGATAAAATGTGCTCTGCTTTCGGCTGCTGAAAAATACTCACATTCATGATCTGGTAAAATGTTTGCCAGAATTACGAGCACAAAACTAAGAAATGTTAAGTTTGTTCTGAGAGGAAATGAATTACAATAACTGTACTATAATTCTCTATATATTTTTCTTGCTTCGTGCTTTAAGTCTCACAGCACTAGTGCCCTTCTGTAAAGAAGGAACACTATATGCAGTGTGAAACAGAACACTCAGAAATAACATTTTCCTATAGTAGTTCTTCTGGGAAGTGAAAATCCCTTTCAAAAGAAATAGCAAAATCTTGCTTAAAAGTGTGTAGTGTCAAGAAAAATTACAAGTTTTCCCTGCTGGTGACTGTAAACTGTACCCTACTGAAGTGTGGAATTCATTAGTAATTAAGGCTTCATCTTATGTTCCCTGCACAGCACTGACTACATTTCAGGAATAAGTTTTTAAAAATTTTGGCATAATTTTTTTCATTATATCTCAATTCAGTAAGTATTAAAGCACATGATTCAAAGATTGCCTGACTGGAGATTTAAGGCACAGGTGGAAATTGCATGTTATACAAAATTTCACCATCATCTCTTCAAAAGTTTTGCTACCACAAAAACCTCATAAGAGACCAACTGATATAAAATCAATGCTTTGTAATGATCATCAAGTTTGAAAAAGACAAAAAAATTGCTCTGTGTTGTATAAAACAAAAGTCAAAGTTGCATTTTTTTTTCTGAGTATCAGTAAAGGTACAGATTTGCAGTCTGGGAAGTTAATTTGTATAGAGTAAGAGATATCCAACAGTATCTTTTAAAAACTGTGTTTCCTTCAACCTGTATTCATCAACATGCAGACTGTTAGAAAATCATTCAAATTAGGCACTAAGTAGAAAAGTGGATGCTTTCAATTTCAGGAATTAATAACTTTAGCAATTTGTCCAACTACTCTTTCCCTGGGTACCAGCTGACTGCTTTACGTCATTTGATGTTTGTGGGGCCACAAGCCCTGGCATATTACGGAAGAACTCAAGCACAACTGTACTCCTATCCCACACCTCATTTCTGATAGTGCCACCTACATAGTGAAGTTGATTGGAAAGGATATAGGACAGGACATTGTGGAAGTGATAGTCTTTAGGAAAAACAGCAGGCACCAAGGTCTCCTCAAACTGTCAATCCAGATCTAAAAAAAAAATACAAGAGACAAAAGATCCAGACAAAAGAAGAAATACAAAGAACTATAGAAGATGCTTATCATAAACATATATATATATATATATAGTATCATTATTCTGCAAAAAAGCAGTGCAAATCATGTATATGAATGCCTGCTGCATAACATATGCATTTTGGAAGATAGGACAGATTATATAAACACAAATGACATCCCCTTTATCTCTCATCATTAGAAATGGCATTAGAGATGTCAAAGGCAACACCATTAATTTTCTTGACCTGTGGTATGAACTAAAACCACTCTAATCTTGTTCTTTCTCAGTATTGATAGTAACATGTCCTAATAATATTAGAACTTCGATGAAGCGTTAATATTTCAAATTCTACCATTCATATTCACATTAAGTGGTTCTTTAGTCTGTGCAGAGCTGAACAGTTATTGGGGTAATTTCCAGAGCAAATGGAGAGATAATATAGACTATTACCCTTAACTTTTAATAAAGGTTTGAAGGTATTTGAAGATTTTTAAAAATAACTTGTGCACAAGGAAAAAGTGGAATATGACTAGGAAGTTTGGTGGGACAAGGTTTTGCTCAACATGAAAAGTGGAGGGACAGAACGTTGCCCTGAAAACTAAACTCGTGTTAAACATCATACAGAAACATATTATACCTTATTATATAATAATATAATAATAATATTATATTCTATCATATATATAATATAATATAATATAATAATAATTTAATAATATATATTGTCTATGGGTATATTTCAACAAGTAAGGCAGTGTTAATAAGGAGAAATAATAAATTTTATTAGCCCATCTATGGTAGTTGGAAAAAATAAAAAACTTTCAGGCTCAATCTCTTTGTATAAATCATCTTATCTTATACACACAGATATATATATATACCCATGCTGTTGACTAAGCAGTGTATTGTTTTAAAATGCCACGTCTACTCTTCTCAGCACTTTTCTGCCTGTTTTGCAACACATAAACTTCATCACAAGATGAAATGTGTTAGATGCTATACAAATAAAATGAAGCAGTAGCTCTGAGGATCAGTGAAAGCACATTTTTTTTTGTCTCGTGAGCACAAGGAGTGACTTCCAATAATTCTCAGTGGATGACATCATCTGAGTCCTACTGTGGTAGTTCATAGAAGCTGGAAAATAATGTTTCTTAACTCCATCTACCAAAAATAAATAATCAGTCCAACCTTGTTCTAAAGACATTCCTTATGTCAAGCAGCATCATCTGTGCTTTCCAACAGGAAAGATAGCAGTCTAATAGTAAAAACAATTAAAAAAAAATAAAAATAAATAAATAAATAATTAAAAAAAAACCCACCCAACAACTGTGGACCCATTCCACAGCATAATATGACACTTTTGGACACTTGTCTGTGGAAAAAATAGGAACTCTGCTTGGTTTTACTGGCTTCCGTTTCACTGGATGTACCCAGAAGTCTCAGAGAACTGCTTGTTGACAAACTTGGTGTCATATAGCTCCTGCAATATTCTAGGAAGTGAGACAAGGACAACTGAGGGTTGTTACCCTGAACACACTCTCACCCTTCTGGAAGTAATTTTGGAATAGTAACATGGCTTCCACCTAGGAAATGCCAAAATACCCAAATGCCAAGGTATTTCCAGACCACAGAAAAAAAACAATACAAAAAAAGGAAAACAGACAGCAGAATATAGAACTGATTACCCCCAAAAGACATTTGCTTACTGAAGAGCAGGAATGTTTACTTCTCCAAGCTTAAGCAAGTAAAAATAATGCATTGTCATTACAAGGAGTTAGAGTGGAAGCAGTGAGAAAAAAAAATCACTGGAGCTAGAACAGAAAAAGGCATCTGGAATTCCTTAAGGCATTTTACAGACTTTAAAGTAAGTTCAGAAGTGTTGAGCATGCTGAGGGAGGGAATTATATCTCCATATCTGGCATCTTTTTCCTGAATAAAGGATGACCGTTTTATAAAGTCATCTTTAGAAACCACATTAATTGCTTCAAAAACAGGACTTGTTTTAAACAAAAATGAAAGTACTCATAATACTTATGGTCTGGTCTTCAGTTACTGGAGTGCTTAAAGACTCTAGAATTGACCTTTGGTCACAAGGGGCTGGCTCCTTGCCAGGGTACCAGAAAGGGCAGGAGTGAATGTTGAAGCTGTCTGAAGCAGAGGTGGTGGATGCAGCCTGAACAACCCAGGGGAGTTCAAGGGAGCATAGGCCAAACCTATGCTTACCTGATTACTAAATTCAGTTGATGTGTTCTACTGATGATCTTTTAAAATCATGTGTTAATAATCCTTAGAAAAAAACCAAACCCTTCACTGTATCTCTCCAATTACCTATCCAGAAATGTAGGCATATAAATCATATTTGTGTTTGGAAGCCAGATGATTTCACATTTTTAGGGATAAAGACATTAACCTTTTGTTATCAATTACCTGCGTTTACTGCAAAGGTGAACACCAGGGATTTTGTAATGTTTTGTTTTCCTTTGCTTTAAAACAATACACAAATCAGCAACATGAGAGAAGTGAGAAATACATTGTCACCTTTACTAACACAGAAGAAGACAAAGCTTTTTAACAGGGTCAACAATCTGCCACAGGCATCTACTTCAGCTGATAAAAGGGAACTTCCCTTGTGGAATTCTATTAACACTTTACCAACCTGCCAATAATGTCATTCTCTAGAAACCTGTTTTTATACATTTATAGTCTGCAGAATGTATTTGCTTGTCTGCCAATTAAATAGAACAGCTCTGCCAGCTCAGCCAATGTAAAGGATTTACGTACCATACGTATGAAATTTCAATAAGTAGTCATAAAGAATATCTTTGATATTCAAAATAAGTTTTCCAATATAAATACATACATATTAAATGGAAAAATACAGTTTAAATGCTCTTTCACAGTTGTACATACATAGCAATTTATACATACTGAAAATAGAGGGCCAGTTTTGCACATAAATATAGAAAGATTTACATGCTTAAATTTCTATTTAGTTTGTTTGAATCCTTATCTCACCAACAAATGCAAAACATGATTCACTGTGAATCCCATTTCATTACTACTTAAGCTTCAGTATGTTTATCTAAATGTAGTTAATAGATATAGTAAATACATTCTCTTCTCTTGTGACTTTGCAAGTTTGTTTGCTTTACCAATGTTGAATTTAATGTATATTTTAATCTAATTTTCTTATTTTTGTTATGAAAGGAGAAAAATGTTTACTTAAAGTGAATACTTGCATGTAAATATAAGAGACTTGAACAGAGGTTACTATTTGTTACTTTGTTACTATTTATTCCAGTAGGGCAAAGCACTTCATCATGGACCTAGGTTCAGCAAAATTTTAAGGTGTAGGTTCATCTCACCTAGCCTTGACCATCAGTTCTGGTTTTGGCTGGGATACAGTTAAATTTTTTCATAGTAACTTGTATGGGGCTATTTTTTGACTCTGTAATGAAAATAGCCTTGATAACACAGGGATGTTCTAACTATTGCTGAACAGTCTTTGCACGGCATCAAAGCCTTTTCTGCTCCTCAGACTGGCCCACCAGCCAGTAGGTTGGGGGTGCATAGGAAGCCAGAAGAGGACACAGCTGGGACAGCTGACCCCAACTGACCATATGACATCATGCTCAGCAATAAAAGCTGCAGGGATGAAAGGGAGATGTTCAGAGCAATGGCATTTGTCTTTCAAGTAGCTGTTATGTGTGATGGAGCCCTGCTTTCCTGGAGATGGCTGCTGATGGGAAGTACTGAATGAATGCCTTATTTTGCTTTGCTCGTGTATGCAGCTTTTGCTTTAGCTATTAAAGTGTCTTTATCTCAACCCACAAGTTTCCTCACTTTTACCCTCCCAATTCTCACTCCTATCCCACTGGGGGTAGTAAGTGGCTGCCTGGTGCTTAGCTGCCTAAGCTATTGGCGTTAAGCCACAATATCCAAAGGTCAAAGGTCAAGCCTGAGGTTCTTCTGTATCCCAATAATCAATGGAGACACAGCAAGAGAGAGAGCACATCCATATGGAATCTATTAGTGTTATATTTACACATGTTATACCTCCTAATCAGATATCCTTAGCTATCTCAGAAGGACCATCAACTTGTTTTGATGGCAAATCAGGAGTAGCGCCTGGCTGAACTTGTACCCAGACAACAGGTGTATTGAAACTGTTGACGTTCATAGTCAAATACACTTATCTTGAATCATCCATCCCCTAGATGTGCCTACATCTCTTTATTTATTGTATAGGCAATTCTCTTCTAAGGTGGGGTTCAGTCACTTTAGGCATTTAATAAAGAAAGGATATCCTCTGCAAAATCTCATTTATCCTAGGACTGAGCACCATCTTTCTGTCTGTTTTCATTAGTAAGGGCATTCATATTATAGTGGGAGTTTGTATTTTACACAGGTGTATTTCAGACAGATAAGGCTGAACTTGAAAATTTTCACATGAAGCATTTTGCCAATTAAAGATGAAAATCCAATGTTTTTTAACTTAAGTGATGGATTCAATAGAGCCATTCTTAGGCGTAACAGTAAAAAGAAAGTGAATTATTAAAGTGCCAAATATAATACTCTACAGCAAAAGCAAAAATTTCAAAATTAAAAATACAGAATGCAACAGAAATGACAGAACTTCATTAAAGACTGATAATTTTTCTACACTGTGTGGTTTTTTCTTCTTCATAATATAAAAGAACAATAAAATATTGTTGATAATTTATTAGAAGAGTCTGCTATGGTTAACTAAAAAAAGAGATTACTGTACTAGCATTCTCTCTGTGCCATTTATTTTGGCTGAAACTTTGCCAGGTTTGACAGGAAGAGTATGCATTGGGTCATATTTACTTGAGATTCACACGAAGCAGCAGAAACTCTTCCCAGCAAAGAGCCAAAAGGGTGACATTGGTTTCAAATTTTATTGTGACTAACTACTCTGCTTTAATTAAGAAGTCCATCTAAGTCTCTCCTCAGCAAACCTGTCTGCTGAAGTCTGTGAGGACTGAAAATGTGCCGTATCTTTGAAATCAGGTTGTTCTTACCTCAGTAAATTAATTCAATTGTATCACTGAACTTCCACAAAACCTGCAGTAAGTAGCAATATTTTTCAGAGCTGATGTCTGCTTTGCTTGCTAACTTTCTGCAAAGCAAACTTTCTTGTTTAGAAGAAAGATGAAGTAAATAATAGAGGAGAAAATTGAAGAAATAAGAAAAGGAAGCTTTAATGAAACCTGAAATGTTATTATCATAGCAATTCTTTAATTATTTCCTCCCAGGTAGATGTGCAAAATGGATGCTAAAGTAAAAACTAGCAGTTTGGATAGCTAGTAATTTGGAAGATGCTTTTATTTGTCAGCATTTTCAAAACTCCTGAATCATGGTCCATGTGCTTATGATTCAGAGGTAAGCACAACTCACAGTAGACTCTATACTTAGTAAAGCTTCTTTCGGGGGATCACACAAACTACCTACTACTCAACTACGGATGGAGTAAATACAATGCCCATGACACTCACAAAGTCTCCCTGACTAACTAGTTGCCCAGATGTGTTATTTGGAAAGTGTTGCTAGATGTCTGTATGTTTTATGAACAGTCTCTTGAAACACTTGTATTACGCATCTAAAATGTTAGAGCATCTATATCGTTATATTTGGCCCCAGATCCACACATCCACCCTTGACCTTGTTAAACTTACTGGAAAGCAACAAACACCAACTGGTGCTTTACCCACCACTTCAGATAAGATGAATCATATCCTGAGAATGTCAGTCTCTCTTCATTAAACTAGAAAGACCCTCAGCAACTGCCCAAAATTACTGGCCCTGAGTCAATTCCCCCCTCTGACCCTATCATTTCTATCACCCTCTGAAAGGACTTCTCAGTGCACCTGAATTGAATGCTTAACATCAATAGTCTCACTACACCTTATCAAATGGGTTTTGAGATGCTAATATATCTTTACTGCATAATGCACTCCCTGTTACACATATTTGCTGGATTACCACGAAAATGTATAACATTTACTCCAGTGACATATCCAGGGTACCATATAGCAGATTGATAACCATCCGACCATCCATACAGTACTATCGATAGTCATGGTAAGTTCATATTTCTATGGGAAGAAACATGTAATATCTATATCCAATACTCCTTGTAAATTGATTCCAAATCTATCCCAAGACTAGGAACCATACAACTGGTTAATTGTACAACAGTTCTGAGGTTAGATGTCAACTGCAATCTTTGGAAAATAACTGACAGCATTTGAAGGTAGTTTGAGAACAAAATCAAGTACTTGTGAAAATTCTATTATGCTTTGCAAGCTGGTATGACAAAAAAATATAATTTCCTGTCAAAATGTAGTTCTCCATAAACCTTCAATAATCTTTCCATCCTCACTTCTCGAAGTGTAATCACTGATATTTACAAGTATAACACAGTGTTTTTTCTGTCTGAATAATTGTCTGAAAACTGGGAACTGGAGATCTCCAAAACCTTCTGCTGACTTTAGTGGACCAGCAGCTCAATGGAAAAGAGTCTGCACTAACAGAGACATTTTCAGAAATACTCTGCTAACTTGTATCTTGCAGAAGCTAGTAAGAGCCCCAGACATGCATAGCCCAAACTGGAACAATTACTTCAGAACTACATTTAATAGGTAAAATATTAAGATGTTTGTGTTGAAAGGTGATTCAATCCCAAATTACTGTCAGAAGGTGTAAAAGCTTTTGACTTTTTGTTTTATTGACTTCAAGTTTATTATTGGCCAGTAAATCAGCAACAATACTTTGGAATTGTCAAATTAAATTATTTTATATTAATAAATAGACTAATAAATGAAACCACATGTAACTGGTAACTAAAAACATTGCAATAATTGTCCAGACCTGTAATACTTCAGCTGAGTGAATTCCTCCATGCTACTTGTGGAAAAACTTTGTAAGTTATGGTTTCCACTTGATTTTTCCTGTCCAAGGTCTTGCACTTCATGGAAACCAAAATGTAGACAAGATTCTGTGCCTGCAGAACTGTATTCTGTATTCTGATCTAGCTAGAACTCAAAGTATTAACACTATTTTTACCTTTTGTCCACTCCTAACAGTGAATATCAAACCAATAGGTAGCATAAGATGCTTTGTGATGGAATAGGTCACTGTTTACCTGACTAAAATCAAGCCCCTTCTATAACGTAGTTCACACAGACTTCAGCTCAGGAAAACATCTCTATTTCTCCATGCACCTTAGTGGGTGTTTGTCTTTAAGCACATACACTTACATTGCACGGTGAATTAAGTGTCTTAACTTAAGTCTAAGGGCCCTCCATTTGCAATTCTGCAGTCTGGCTTTCGCTTCCTGCTCTGCAACCTCTCACCTAAAGTGATGTGGCAGTATTTTCCCCTTTTTGTTCCCACACTGTTTTTCTCATGTTGTTACTCTCATGGCCTTGCACCTGCCAATGTCGTTGTCGTAGCTATGGCAGATTCTCATGGGACACTACTGCCACTGGCATAAGAATCATCTCCCTTACCCCTTTTCCCTTGTTTTGTAGCTTTCAGTTTATACTGCAGGAATACAATACTTAATGAATAACATTACAGATAATAGTCATATATCGCTGATAAATATTACTCAACAACATGCATGGCCAAAACTCAGCAACCAATTGGTGTGTACAATACTTGCAGCTAATTAAGCATTCTCCCATCAGTGTTAAAAGCAACAAAAACAAGAAAAAAACTGCAAGTTTTCCAGGTCCTGAGGAAAAGCACACAGTACCAGGGGAAAACCATGTCTGAACAAATCATCATGGTTATCACCACCTGTTGCACTAAAGAGGATGTGCAAGAGAGGTGGATGTTCTGCTGGGGACCCCACCATTTCATTTCCCAGCTGGCTACCAGGGGGAGATTTTTCCCTTCTTTCACTCTCTCTCTTTTCCCTCTTTATTTTATTTTTCCCCTCTCATTCTCTCATTCTTCTGGATTCCTCCCCACCACCATAACCCCAAGGAATTTTGGAAACAATTTATGTCATCAGCTGTGGACCTCACAAATAAAAGTTTATGTACAACTCATCATCCTTTGTGCAGCATTTAAATATTGATTAAATATGAGAATCAAAAGATGTCCTAAACAGGGATGAATTAAACATGTTTAAATGCTTTCTGAATTTAGACTGGAAAGTCTGATGTAAATCTCATGAGCAAGAGGCTTAATGGCCCAAATAATCCCAAAAATGGCACTACAGGGAGTATTTTACATAAATATGCCATAAAGCAGACACATGAAGACACAGTAGTGGAAGACATACAGTTACAAACCAAGTGTTGCAAAGTCAGAGTCCATCCAATGAACAGCAAAGGCTGATGCATTTTGAGTAATTTGAGAGCTTCCTTATTTGTCCCCACTGCTTTCAGCAACTGCTGATGTATGATTGCCTGTAAATCATTAGACCCTGAATGCTGTGAATAGCTAGAAAATATGATTACTTGACCCTCTGGACATCAAATCCCATGCAAAATCTCCTAGTAGTCTGTTTCAGATAAGTGAACTTAAGCCGACTACTCAATCCTTCTATAAGTCCTTTCCTGTTCCTGAATGGAGGACAACACTTACCATCTTTAAGACTGGTATGCAGGCGGACATCAATATAAGAAAGCACTGGAGAAAACAACCTGCATAGAAACTGATGATGGAAGGGTCACGAAATAAGGTACTTAAATTTGCATGTCTATAGGTGAGCTAAGTGTTTTCAGCTGCCAGAGTAGTTGCGAGAGATCTAGTCAATACAGGCAGCAGAGCTTAAATAATGTCATTAAACTCAATGTAAAAGTAACGTCTACCGGGTATCCAAATGAATAAATCTCTAGGCTCCACTGACTGTATTGACTGTTGACTAGGAAGGGAGTTTACACAACCCAGACATCCAGAGTTAGCTGTCTTAATCTCAAATTAAATCCTGTCCCTCTTGTCTCCTCATGTTGCATACAGCATGAAACAGTAAATACAAAACATAATAAGTAGTTTTATTAAGTATGGCCATTATTACATATAAATCCAAACTTATTCTATTGTGATGCTGGCCTAAATTACATTTCTGAAGAAAAATGAATGTTTTCTCTCTGGCTGAGAAAGAATGGTATTCCCAGTCCTAAAACAGATGATGAATGAGTACATGTGTTTCCAAACACATCAGCGCATTTTAAAAGTCCACTGACAATAGGGCCATGAAAAATTTTAGGGCAATTTTTTCTGTATTTTCCATGAGAGGAAATACTTTTGCTTTTTAAATATACATGTAAATAACAAGTGCTAACATGGGGAAAAAGAGTCATTTTCTTCAAAGACTACAATGCAAAGATATTTAAAAGCTCAAGACGTAAAAAATCCTAAATGGATAAACAAACCATTTGGCATTACCTCCTGAAGCCTCACATTTCTGTGACAAGCAGAATATTTTTTGTTTTCACTGTTTCTGTATGGCACTGAACATCACTGATGTATGTCCATGTGATCAAGAGTGCAGGATTTGATCCCGAGCTAGAATTACACATTGTCAAGCAGTAAAGCAGTGCGAAACATGATTTGTCCTTGTTTATATTTGTGTTTGAGCTGCTTTTAACATTGTTTTAGTTTCATACATTGCCAACAGCTTTTGTTAGTAACAGGTAATACATAGCAGGTCAGGCGGGAGAACTTAACTCCCTAACACCTGAAATATAAATACAGTCAGAAAAAGGACTTAAACCACTCCAGCAGGATAAACTTTTCCCAAGCAATTACAATGGGGACAAATTCCCACCTTGGTGTGACGGGAATGGGACTAAGGAAGATATTTATTTTTTTTTCAAATAGAAATAATCCTTTTCCCTTCCAATAAATAACAAGTCTTTTGTGAAGATGAGTGTTAGTTTGCTAATCATGGTGCTTTCCATAGTTGTTAATGCATTTTAAAATTACTTCGCAAAGTACACTTTAAAGAAAACTATATACATTTGTATTGTGCCAAATGAAGACGTGCTTTGAGGCACAGCTTTCCTTTGCATTTCTCTGCATGGAGATCTGCAAACTGCTGATCAAGAACTGACTCCATTTCTTAGATAGGAGGTGCTCAAAACACTACAGGATTCAGCCCCCCATAGCTTCTGTATCTAGTCTGTGTGTCCCCATAGATATTGAGGTACTGAGGGTAAGTCTCCAGTTTGCCAATGGTCTGTAAAAGCACCAGAGATGCTTCAGTCATTGATGCATTAAAAAGTATTGTTATTTGGTTAATATACAGGATAAAGGATTTTAATTTTATTTTCAAGAAAGAAGGAGAGCACGCAAAGAAAATTAAACATTTCAAATACAGCTCAAAGAAACATGAAGGTAACATCACTGGCTCATTAATAAAAGCAGGATAAATCAAGGAAGTACAGTCAGTAGAAATGTAATTAGTGCAAGAAGATGATTGTTGAAAGTCATTTGATGAATCAAATAGCTGTTGATTAAAGAGAGGTAGTATACATATCATGAAGTAAGCACATTAAAGGGAGAAATCATTTAAGCCAGCATCGAATTAAAATGACCAATTGAAAGGACTTGTTCAAAGCCCTGTTGTCTATGGTGCTTGAATGACTTCCAGGTCTGACAGCTGAGCTTCCCAGAACTCCCTGTTGGTCTGCCATCAGATGTTATAGATGCTTGTTGCTATGTGAACCAAAAGAAGTGCAATGAGCCTCCCAAATGTCATCCTGTGCTCTCTTGCGGCCCTTCTGCCTCTTCTGGGATTCCACTTGTTATGTCAGCTTTAATACAGGTAGTGACCAGATCACAGTCACAACAGGATATTGATAGCAGGTAAGCTCTGCTTGGAGTAAGAGCAAAGCAATCCTGCACACCCAGACAGATGTGTTATCCAGAAAAGAAATAAATAAGAGCTCATGTTTTGACCAGGCTTTTCCAAATAGCATGTGAGCAGCTCCTTCTAATGCTTCTCAAAACCTTATGCTGAATGAAAAGGGGCATGCATAATGCTCCAAGGGCCATCAAGCATCTACTCCTCAAAGTCATAATAACAGAGACTTCTCAAAGCAAACGAGCCTGATTATTTACCCGTGGTAATGAGTTCACTGCTTGCATGCAAATTAAGTTTTAATTTATTTTAAACCTCTTCTGTTTCATCTTGATAATCCAAGTAAGCATGAACCAAAAAGAGAAGAGAGAGAAAAAATACAAGAAAACTTTGGAATTGCCCTACGTGTTTACATGCTGATGCAGGCTGTCTCTTCTACACTCTATGGAGAGCTCATTTCTGTGTAGCATGAGCACATTTAAAAGTAAAATTAAACACAGCTAAGAGTGTGAGAATAAAGAATAACAAAATTCATTATAAAACTCTCTTTCTCTCAAGCCAATACTGAGGGACTCTAAGGAAGCTCCAATTTATAGACTATGCCACACAGCTTCAAAACTTAAATAAACTGCTTTAGCTTGCAGCTCCCAAAGAATTTTTACAAGAAAAAGGCACAGCTGTGGAACAGTGAAGTATTTCTCAAATATATTTCACTACAAAAATGGAGCAGTTATTAGCTTTAAAGAAGAATTACCTAGAGCTTGAATGCTACTTCTTAGTCTCAATTTAGAAAATGCTATGGGAAAATACAATTTAATAAATAATGGAACTAATCTTTTTGGAGAGGTTAAGTAAGGTAATGTACTTCCTCTAATACCAATGTTATAAAATTAAGGAGAAACTTACTAGAAGAAATTCTCTAGATATTGAAGAATAAATTTAATTTGCTCTTCTTCAAGATAAACTAGTTTGCAGTAACTTACGAGGAACCTAGCTCATTTTCTATATTTCAAATAGGAAATACACATAGCACCATAGATCACTAGTCATTACTAGCAAAAGGCCTTCCATACTGTTTACATACTTCCATACAAAATTTTTAAAATTTTAATGAGTGCATTTTTTAATCATTATAATAATTTCTAATCTAATTATTTACTGTGTAATGATGCTGTGGATTACTTTTCCCAAACTGAGTCATTTAACTAATAATGATTTAATTAGTATTTTGTCTCATAATGCTTAAGAATCCTACAGGTTTTAACAGTGTTCACCTCTTACACCTTGCCACTGCACATGGTTGCTGGAGGATTTTAGTAATAAAATATAATAGACAATCGCAAATAATAATAAATTTTCTCATAGAAACAAACTTCAATAATAACCTTGTTCATAACTTCATTCACTCTCTCTATTTATTTTAACTGAGGACACAATTCAGTGACAGGCTTTCCTCTGGTTTTAATGAGAATCTGATCACCATTAATTAAAAATGCTTGGAAAGTACTTCTCTGAACTGTAGGTGGTTTCTATCTCATCTAAGTTTAGCAGATGAAAAATTGGCTCCTTAATCTAAGACTGTTACCTTTGATCCCCCCAGGGTAAACGTACAAACGCACATCACTGAAGGGCATTACTGCATTCTAAGAGAGTTGTTAAGGGCAGGATTCAGCTGTAGTTTATGACATCTAACTTCAGGTGTAGGCAGGTAAACTAATGTCCAAGATCCCATTATACTATATAGTTATGGACCTGCTATCTGAAACCTCAAAAAAACCCCACATTGTACAAAAAAGTATCTTGTTAAATTCTGTTTAGATGCCCAATTTTATCTCTGTCTTGTAATGAAGAAGGAAAATTAAAAACACTGTCTTTAAAAAGCTGTTTAGCCTTATCTGGATATGGAAGCATTATTACTCATTAATCATAGCCTTGTAGTTATTGTGTGGCGCTGTTCCAAAGAAAAATGAAAATTGCTTTGTGCCTTCGTTTCTTTTCAATTCATTTCCAGCTCTGGATTGCTGTTTTCATAGTGCTTGCTTTGGAGATTATTCGAATAACTCTGTAATATTTTTATACTTCAGTCATTAATACATACTTGACCTTTGAACCCTTTGAACTGTATTTTATCTGAGAATAAAATAGAGTTGCACATGAGTAGACATATCATGTTATGAATAATTAAAATGTATCTGTAAAACTAGTTCTCTTACAGCTATGTCCATTCCCACTTCCAGAGCAAGCTGGTGTGATTTAGTGTAAGATCAATTGAACCACTGGTCTGCCTTCATGTTGCATAGATTTAGTGAAATAGCTAAGATAGGCTCTCACCTCAGCAATTTCCAGGAATTATTTTCCACCATACATTACTTTGGTGAGCTTATATTTTTTTCATGATTTTTCATGTTTCTGGCTCCTGAAACCATGTAACAGCTTCCCCATTAGCTGAAAGTTTATTCTGCATATAATATCTCTGGGAAATCCAGCAGATTTTGTGCCACCGAGTTCTTGTGCCATATCACTTCCAACACAAGTAAAAAATGCCCTGTGGCGTAATAGTTTGGAATGGATCTGCTTTGATAGTCATTAGCTGTACATCTGGTCAAAACACTTTCCACAGGTTCATTGCTGGAAAAGAAGTTTGCAAAACTATAGCCCGTGACTCAATGGAATATTTGTAAAATGTTTCAGCTATTCATTGCCATTTAATAATGTCCATGTGGGTTTGTCAGTACAGCTTTTGAAATGTAACAAATTAATATCTTTACTTTGTCTCAATTTGTGGACAGATGGTATGAAGAGGGCTGGCTGGTACACAGTGCTGTCCCTCAGCTTGTCAAGACTTATTTACAGCACAGGAGCCGTCCTCTGATGGCTGATTATCTGCTTCATTTAGTAGAAGTGAAATTAACCTCTGGTTTCTGTGCTGATGACTCAGCAGGTAGTGCACCAATAATGCAAAAAGTAGTACCAGAAAGACATTGGTCTTCAACCCTAACAAGGCCCATTAAAGAGGCAAATTGCTTTATTAGACCCAGGAGATAGAAGCAATCATTTCAGTCTACTAACTGGAAATAATAAAGTCTGGAAAAAAAGAGAAGAAAATGAGTTTTCTTCCCATGCATGACAAAAAATGTATTATTTCAGGTGATTTTTAAAAAACATAATTCTGCGATTAAGTTCATTGGAAGCAGATCTGTGTACTGAAATTGAAAAATCAGGAAAGATATGAAAGGTTATACATTGTTTCAGCTCCTGTGGCTTTTGCTTCCTGGTTTGTATTACATGGTACAGAATATTATGCACAGTGTATCTCCAACAGGAGTAATCTTAGTTAAACAGCTTGATGTTAAGTACACCTGATGTATGATTCTTTATGCTGGGTAATAATACAACAGCAGTAATAATCCACTCGGAAATGCACATTAAGTGCTTTCAAAAATGTAACCTCTTTTGAAAGGTTCTTCTAATGATAGCGTTTATGAGCTCACAATGGAAAATCAGCACAGAGGAAGGCTAATGATGAGCAATATTAACACTATTTAATTGAATGTGCCAAGAAATACCTGAATCTCAAGGGCTATCTGTCAATAAGAGGAAAGGATTGGCTATTTTAAATCAAATTTAGATTATATTTCTGCAAGAAAAGCTTCTATGGTAGCTCCTTTTGTATTATATTCTGTTGTATATTCTATTTGTATATTCTTATTCATCACATGACACATTTACTTCTGACAATATCCTTTTAAAGCAGTGTAATAGTGTGATACATCAGAAGTGTAAAAAAGAAAAAAAAGGTTGGGTTATTTTTTTCCACACTGAATATCCAAAAAGTACTCTAAGTAAAAAAGTACTGATTACCCATGAGTATTTTTTGAGAGCCTGTATCAAGCAAGAGCAGGTATCAAGCATGATACCTGTTCATCTACAGAAGAGCAAGTTCTGAGATAAATACCAGATGGGAGATTAAAACAGAGGTTTTAAGGATTTTCTTGAAATATTAAAAATATATATATGGAGCACACTGAGGTTCTTGTTATGTAAATAGCTTACAGGTGTTTTTTCAAAGGCTCTAACTCATTGTACAAATATCTTTTAAACCCCTCTTGGTTTTTGAAAGCAGAAGCACTTTCATTACTGCAGATTCTTTTATAAAGGAAATGTTAATATTTTTATCACACATTTGTCTATGCCTTCATGTTAAATTGTCAGTTGCTTGTTCCTGCACAGATTGTGATTTACTTAATTCCACCAGACAAATACCACAGAGCAAGACTAGAGGCAGTTAAACTAGGATAACACTCAATGCTTCTATACAGTAAAGCATTATTGCAAGCTGGAATTGCCTTTAAAAACATTAACAGTTGCAGGAAAAACAAAAGGCAAAAAGCACATGCTTTTTCTTGATGCCAGAATGCTTTCTCCTCCAAGACCTCTTGCCCAACTGAAAAAAAGTACTTTTCCTTACTGATTTGATCAAAGCTCCAGGACCAACAGTCGGTGTTTATACACAGGTGTACAACAAGTTCAGGGGAATTTGCTGAGCAACCAGTTTTAGGTATTTGCAGAGATATGAAAATTTACCTTGCCTTCAGAATATGGGTGTAAAGAAAGAATCTCTAATGTAGCTTTTAAATAATATTCAATTTCTTTGTACCCCAGACAAACCGACCTGAGTTGAAAGACACACCATAGATTCCAGAAATGGATTGTCTGCAACTTAGTATCTAGTTTATTCCTCTCCTCCTGCAGTTCCTTACTAAGCAGGTTATTTTAACCATCCATGCTAACTACTATCTCATGTGATTGAAAGTGAACAATGCTGCTGTTCTATCAGAAGAGCACAGAGTCTTCACAATGTGATTACAGAGCTGAGATCTGGGAGAAATTGTGGGGCAGTGCTGGACTCAGGAGAGCTCTACATCTTGAGAAGAGCTTTTTCAGGAGGAACATTTTGATCAACTGTCTCGTCATGGAAATTGAGAGGTTTATCATTTGTATTTTGTGGAGGGAAGACATGGTATGTAACCATTCTGTGTAGTCAAACTTTTTGAGGAAGACAAATACTGCCATATTGCATTTAACTATTGCCTTATTTATGTTAGATCTTTATTATACATCCTACTTCCCACATTTCTATCATGTCATCTTACCACATCATCTTGATTTTTTTACATCCTTCAGGATTCCTCCACCTAAAGTTTGTTATAGCTTGAGTTTTTACAACTGAAAAGATGATAACTCCCCCACTGAAACTGCATTTCTGGTGTGCCATGCCATAGTAGCCACTCCCCACTGAGTCATCTCCCTTTAGTCACAGTCCTCCACAGTTAACAGATCACCTGCTCCAGACTTTTCTTTGGCAGAGTTTCCTCTCTGTCCAACCATCACCTTTTTTCTCTCTTTTCCTACCCAAACTTACCATACTGCCAGTTTTCTTCTCAGTCAAATCTTCTGGTGAGTCACTTACTCTGTTCATGTTTAAGAATTTAATTAGCCCATCCTCTATAGGATTCAGTCCTGGGATTATCTTCCCTGATGCTAACCCCTACATTTAATCATATTTATCTAACAATGTGTAAGGAACACATAAATCACTGATTAATGCATTGGACAGTAACAAAGACAATTGGCACTATCTTCTAGGTTGCAAACAGACTCAAGTCACATTCTGAAAGTCACACAAAAATCTCCTGCTCTTAAATGGACTGCAGATTCCTTTCTGGCTTTGAACTCCACGTTCCTTCCAGCTAAGTGCAGGAAAGAAATTAAGTCTCAATAATGATTACACATCAGCTTCTCATGGAAGCCCCAAGAGGAAAATCTGTCATTTCACTTCAACATTTACTGTAGCGATATTGACAAAGTGTCCCTATGCCACTAGCTCAGAGCACTGATATATGCATATCTTGACTAAATGTGTGAACAAGAGCGATCCTCATTCACTGCAACTTCTTTAAGGTCTGTATTCTGTTCTGTTCAATCTAATGTCAGTTTTGCCGGATATTCAAATTGGACTACACTTTCACCCCAGCATAAGAAAAGTTTGTTCCTAAACTTTTCAGTTTCCTAATGATAAAATGCCTTTCCACAGTGCTGATATTTAATCTCATAAAAACTATTTAAAAGCACCCAATGCAACTCAAAAAATTCCTGTAATATTACATATCACCATACATTTGATGTAGTTTGTCTAAACTAAAACTAAACCACACTTGTTTCGTGAAGTCCTTTTGCATACAATTTTTTTCTAGTATTCCGAGAAATTTTACTAGTCTTCTCCTGCATTATTTTTTTTTTTTTTAGAAATATGTGATCTGAAAGGATAAATAGAATGTGATCCTGTCTCCTGGAATCTCCTGCAGTAAGAAGCTTACATAAAATAAATACCATCCACTGTTTGCCAGAACAAACTTACTTTACTGTAATTGGCTCAGTTTCTTGAAGATGTTGTGGTCTCTCTGGAATGGTTTTAAGGTCACAAAAGGCTTTTCCTTCCAGGAACTGGGTCTTTTACAGTCTCATTTTTTTCTGAGATATCTTGAGTAAATACAAAAATAAATTTCATAATCCCTCAGACTGAAAGAGCGATCCACACTTCTTCAAGTTGTGTTGAATGCCATGATCAAGAAATTGATTACTTTTCACAAAATTTCCTGTGCAAGACACAATACAAGTATATGGTCCCAGATATGGTCTCAGGCAAGAAGCTCATATTTCTGCTTCTGATTATGTGTTTAATGTCATACCAAGCTCCAGACAGTAGACAGTCCATGATTCTACACATGTACAGTATAGAATCTCCCAAAAGATTCCTCCAGCAGATACTCTTTGTATGTATTTATTTATTTATTAGCCTTTCATCATTCACAAATTGCAAAACTTCTTTGCAATGTGACCAAAGACAGTTGCTGCAATGAGACTTTCTAGACCATCTGAAGTAATAGCTCAGAAATATAGATTGTCAATTTTTTCAGTCACAAATTTTATTGAGACTGGATTTACCAACAGAGTAACTCTCCCAACATTTAGTATTTAACTGACTGCTTAGTCTCTAGTGTTTAACACTACAAACAGTTACTAATTCTATAAGGTCTCTTAGAAGTCATTACGACTTAGCAGCTCTGTTTTATCTTAACAAAACCCATAGAACTGAAGAGGCAAGAACAATACATAATAAGACTTATCAAGATAAAAAAAAGTTGGAGCAGTGTAATGACTTGGTTGTTCTCTTATGTAAAATGAATTAAATTCCTGCATTTTAAAATTAATCCAATGCTTCTGCAGGTTTGAAGTGGTTTTTTCAGACAACTTAGAGTGCTTCAATGCAAGTTCTGGGGAAAATAAGGTTTTCAGTTCAAGAGCAGGAGTTAAAAAAAGAAATCACACTTTTAAAATAAAATACAAACATGTCAAGTCCAAAGATGTAAAGCATCCCAAATAATGGGAGGAACATTGTCTACATTTTGAAGGAGGGTGGAAATGAGTATTTTAACAGGCAAACATTGTTTAATATTAAATACATAAAGACTTTGGAGGAGGAAAAAATTAGTGTTATATAGCTTCCCACCTAGCTTCCCACAGGCTCACTTATCTACAGAGCTGCAGAGTCACGTTTCTTGTTATTTCTCTCCTGGAGACATGGATTTGTATGCTACCACGTCCACCTTACCAGAAAGGATGGCATATGTTCTGGCAATTAGAACATTTGCTGAGTTATCAGAGGGAGGCAACCATCAGCCACATTGAGAGGAGCTGGAAACCTGGAAAACCTCTTCCTAGCAAAGACTCTGGCACATTAAGCGATTATCCACGATTTGAGGTACTCAAGCTTTTATGTAGGTTCTGAGAATGAATGAGGTCTAATACCTGAGCACCAAATGTCCTTAGGCAGCACACATGTTTAAGGACTAGAAGAATGGTTTCCAAAATGAAAGCAGTATAAGAAAGTCCACATGAAATTTTTGCATGAAGTCCCAATTATCCACAATGTCTAGGGCAAACTTATCTGGAGAGCTTTCGTGAACATTAATCCCTAAATAATGTTTTCACTGGATTTTAAATCCTTACATTTTGATTCTTACACTGGTTCCCTTTATTTACACTTTGTCTCTCTCCAGTAAATTTTGTACAGACTTTGCAATGTTAACTCTATATTGCTTTAGTTCTGGGTCTTCTCTATAGCACTCCCAAACAAGAACATGGCTTAATTTTTGCATATTCGACTCCTAAGTAAGCAAGTTCAATTGTCTTGGACTAACTTTTCTGTCCTATTTTCTTGTAATTTTTATGTTTATTAAAATGCATACCAGAAATGTTGCAGTCCGTTTCGGACTGACATTCCCAAAATCCACAGCCACTCACACCACCATGGTGACAAGTGCACAAACCATTTTTATCTATCCTCTGTGCACACAAACATGAATGTTAGCAATTTTTCCTCAAACTTGTATTTGCCATAGTTCAAATTCACTAAAGGTAACACGGGTATAAATTGGGAATAATTTTCACTCGATATTTTCTGAAACATTTTGCACTGTAAACTTTCAAATACTATGTTCAGGGTGTTTTCAAAAAATATTTCCTTATTCTCTGTTTGGTAACAGGTGTTACATAACAAGGGAGTATTGTACATCATACATTCCTGCTGATTCCATTTCATTCAAGTGATTTCCTTTCTCATCCACATGAAGAATTTAAGTGGTAATTAAATAAAGACTAAATCTGTCACTCATCATGTTTTATAAGTCTGAAACAAAACTGCCATGGATACAGAGTTTGCAGTTTCAAATGTTCCTGTAAGACTTGAACTGGTGAGTGCTGAGGCACTGCAGCAAAGCAATGTAGGGGGTGCACTCATTTTTTTGAAACAAATCCACAACATAATAATAACAGTCTTCCAAGTCTAGCGCCTATATAGTAAGCACAAAATGGTAACTTTTTAAACTGACAATTAGGAAAAAAAATTTTAAAGGAAATTTTATTTCTACCAAGGAGAATTTAAATTACATTTATTTGTTACATTCCATTTATGAATTACATTTCATTTGTAATTCCCTATTCAAGTCAACTTCAAGCTGACATTCACACATAGAAAACAGGTCTCTCTGTATGTACATCTTTGGGACTAGTAAACAATAGCAATTGTGATAGTTTGCACATTTACAAATGTAAATGTGACATGCTTTCAAAATATCGGCACATGAATACTCTTAAAGACACTGTGAAACCCGTGAACTTCTGGAATTCCTTTTTAAATAGTTCAGATACCTTCTTCTCTTTGGCAGATTGTCTCCTTTAAGTGATGATTATACTAATGACTATTTTTATACTAAATATATTTGTACTGTGAAACTCTGAACCTTCAAGTGAAAAAGTGTCATCATATCCCTCTAATTTGCTTAAGGAAAATAAAACAAAAATTCTTGACAAAACATTTTTCTACTGAAAAATATGACTCACATACCCATAATACATAACTTTTCATAAAGAATTTTTTACAAGTTTTCATTGGAAAAATTATCTCAGGTTCAACATGAAATTCCTAACTAAAAATGGTGTTCATGAATATGAGGGTGAGGGAGCAGGAGAGGATGAGGGATGTAGAGAGAGAGAGAAAAGCAAACAACTTGTTACAGAACAATTGATAAGCCAGTGGCTAGAGGGGATGAAGGAAAAAGGTGAAGAGATGTTCAATTTCTTGTAGGGGGTTTCTGTGGCTTATTGTTTCTCAAAAAGAATAACCCCATCTGTACTGAGAAGATGTTCATTCAAACCACTAAAAAAAAAAAAAATCCTGCAAAGTTTTCATAAGATGGAAAACTGGTTTTCCCCAATTTACCAGATTAAATATGCAAGTACAATGTGTATTTGCAATATGTTTACACTTAACTTAGAAAATATTTATATTTCGAAACAACCAAGTCACACATCAAAAACCCCTTACGTGCACCTCATACAAATTACCACAAGACCAGGGTCCATCTTTCCCAGCCTCTGCAGCCTGTATCACCTTCATCCACCACCCTACTCAGCTTTTCCTATACTTGAGACAATGGCATCATTTATGGATCTCCTCCCCAACTCTGCATGACACACTTCCTCACCTCTAGTTCCAAAATACCTTCTCCCCAATTAATGTGCAAACCAGAACACAGCCACCCAGGCCAGGCTAATCCAGCCACCAGCTGGTGATTACTCACCTGTTCAGAAGCTCAGGCACACTTCTGTTTCTCAAAAAATTAATATGGGAATGGGAATAATGGGAAAAGAAATAGAGGAAACTGCCCCAGGTTTCTAACACAAATATCTGGTTTCCATATGTCAGTTGAACTATTCAGTCTTCAGCACACATTCTTCAATCATTTTCATTTATTCAAATTAAACATTAGGCTGTTAATTAATTCACTGTTCTACCTCTTTTTCTACATGAACTGGTGGTTTCTTAATGCAAAAATTACTTTCCACCAGGGATTGCTATGTCTCCTTAATGTCTGTTCAGGAAAGCTGAAGAACTTTTGAATAACTATCCATTGGGGAACTTTTGTATATATATATAGTCTAGATATTGCAATAGGACTCTGAGTCAATATTAAAAATTTACACTGGCATCTCTGGATACATCACAAGTTCATATTGTAGTGTACTGCTAAATTGTATCTTTTTATTGTAAGCCACATTTTTTTATTATTAAGAATATTTTTTATTATTAAGAAATATTTTAATTATTAAGAATAAAAAAAGTTATATTCCATACTGAGTGACCAAAAACTATGAAAAACAGTGGCAAGCTTGTGTCAATGAAAAGAAAAGCCCATTAACCAGCTTTATTGCCAAATGGATGCAAAGAGATCCAGATAAATTTGGGTAACAGAATGTGTGCCATTATTCCTCATGAAATACCTCCCTTACTGGTAAAATGATAGGCTGGTGTACACAGAAATCAGGCACAGAATGTTTGCTAAAAATGTCCTAAAAAATTGGTATTTTGGTGTAGAGTAAGATGGCAAATGAAATCTCCTGAACAGGACATTCAGTCATCATCCAGATTGAGATTTTGCAAGTTTGCATTGTAAGGATTTTGTAGCAGCATCTTCAGTCAGATAGGTACAGTTTCTGCACTGGGTAAATGGAAGCCCACGAGTTAAATATAATAGGGATATCAGCTTTTTTACATAATTCAGATGATGATGATGTGCTGTTTTCATTCTAGAGTCTTGTATCCATGTATTTAAACAGTTATATTTCTTTTTTTAACATTCAACTTTAGAACAAAAAAAGATCTAAGAATGTTAAGAAACTGGCAGCTGCTTTCTCTTTTCAGGCATTCAGTGGCAAAGCACAGGCTGTACAGTATGGCTTTGTTTTGTGTAGTTTATGTTACACAAGCTCTATCTCAAAATATTTCACTGATGTGAATAATATTAGCAAGCAGACAGGATGTGCTCTCCGAGAAACTGCAGTAGGGTAGCCATGTTTGTTCAACAAGGATTGAGAAGTGCCAATTTAGAAGAAGAAATGGAATAAGACCAAGTTAAGAAAATGATTGTAGCTATCACTTGGGGATCTCTGAGTGCTTAAGTGATTACCTGGCAGCAAGCCCTGCTGAGAAGGGAGAGTTACTTCAGTGGTGACCTGGCAGCAAGACCTGGTCAAGGGAAGGAGCTAGCTCCCCAGGGGTAAGTAAGCACCTGCTTGAGAGCTTGAGCCTATTTGGAATCCTTGTCCTATTTATAAAGGAGATAAGGAGAGATGAAGAGCTGGCCGTAAAGCTTGTATGAACTGCCAGGTAAGCAAACAGAATGGTGCACTTCCTTTATTCATGCTCCACTAGGCTGATCCTCAGAAAGGATTTGTTTCCCCAGGCACTGGCAGCCCACCAAAGCTTCAGACCCTCCTGCCAGAAGCTGCTTTTTAGTGCTGCTGGTGAAACGAGCTTTAAACACTTTACTGAAGTCACTTATTGATAAAGGTGAGGAATTAGTAAACATGTGAAGTACCACAGTGGTACAAGGAAGACCTAACAGTTCAGCCATACTTTCTTTGTCACCCACTTTCCCAGAGAAGTGAAATGGTTTGGGTATGACTTCCTAAGGTAAACAACTGAAACCAAAGAGTTTTGTTCACGTCTTCTTTTAAAAACAGGAAATTTGTCCCAAATCAAAAGACTAAGTGTAACTCCAAAATTAAAATTTTATTTTTACTCAGTTTTCAGTACTGCAGAAGTCTTCAGGTGTTGGCTTGGTATTTCACCATTAGCATTTACTGTTCAGTTGTATTGGACTGCATTGATTCTGAAAGACCACGACCCAGACTAGACAGTCCAACAGAACCATAAACCGCCAAGCTGATAACGGAGGAAAGGGTGGAGAAAAAATATCTTTATGCCAAGTTGCTGGTTAGAGTTGTCATAGTAATAATACAGGGTGGGGTAGGGTCAATTTGAGCCAAGTAAGGTCAGCTTTGTGTTGTGACCCTAGAATTTAGTAGGCCTAAAGACCTGGTAAAATGGAAGGCACAGAACTAAACAGAGAAGAACAGAAATGCAAATAATAAATTCATTCTGAAAATAATTCTCCCGTTATTTACAAAATATCATCCTACCAAATCAGTAGCTGGGCCTGTGCATGATAAAAATAAGGTCAAGAAAGCGCTTCTAAAGATGATGGCTAAAATGATACATATATACATAATTTATTAGTCTAGATTCAGAAAAAAAATATCACTACCATTCTGAAACCCCTGTGTGCCCTTATACTGCACTTAATGCACTTACATTGTCTGGCATATACTATATGAAAGGGTAACTAAGAAATGACTAGGTTACATTGCAGATGCTTTCTTAGAATTTGACCTTCAAAGAACAGATCAAAATCCAGCTTCACACCAAAAATAACTAGGCCAAGTGAACATCACTTAGTAACTCAGCAGAGTACTACAGCATCATAGTTATATCACTTTGGAGATATAAGCTATTGTCTCTATGAAGTACTACATTACACTAAGAAGACACTGTAGACCTACCTTATGAACCTCCACACCCACTTAGATGCAAATCTAGCAAAAGGAATCGAACTCAGCTGTATCACAATGCAGCCACATTGCATTCAGGGGATCCAATGATCTCCCAGTGATAAATGGCCATAATTCCATAAACCGCTTAGCAAATGCACTGGACCATTGAAACACTTTTGTTAAGTGCAAGTGGCCCATTGTGGACACATACTTTCAGCCTAAGCGGCACCTCACCTCTGAGCAGTCAGCCCCAAATCACTGTTACAAATGCATAAGAAACAGCATATTCTATATGCTAAGCAATTTATTAGTATCACCTTGAGGTGGTATAGAAGTATGTTGTCCTGACATTCAGTTGTCAATGTTTACACCGTTTTGTTCCAAGCAGAATCAAAGCTGTAGAGAAACAAAATAGACATAACATTTGGAGTTAAATCTTGGACTCTTTCTAGCCAAGACAAGGCTGAGCAGATCTTGGCATCTAAAGGATGCAGCTAAAAAACATCAAAGTAAAACTGGTTACAGGGTTTGAATGTGAATAATTAGATGGCAATGTTTTGGAACTAGATACATAACTTCTTTGGAGTTGCTTCTTCATAAACATCATGCCTTAAACGACCATGTCTGAATTCAATAGTAACGAAACATAGTTGAGGAACAAAAATGAATAACCAAAATGGATATGAATTCATCATTGTACAGGAATGTTTTTTTTATAATAGTTCTGTTGAGTTCAGCTGACACTGGTGTATGTGGGATAGATGCAGCAAAATAAAAAATGGCAAATGTGGCTTACCCAGTGAGTTATGGAGATACAATTAGCAGGACAGCTAAGAAAAATGCAGTCAAAGTCAAATCAATGTATCGCTGTCTTACTGCTATGATCCACCTACCCCTGTGAAATAAAAAGAGCCACTTCAGAAGAAAAATCAACATAGCTCAGAACTTTTAAAACACCAAAGAACTACATCTGAATCCTTACAAAATATTAAAATGTGGCAAGAATAGTTGGAATTTGCTGAAAGCTGAACAATAATGACTGCCTGATGATAACCCTAATCCATACTGAGAGATAGTATTTTGAGTCCCATTAAAATCATCAAGACCAGTGCCTGTTCCTGTGATGAATGAGAATATTTCTGCTGTTACTAAAATATCACATTAGGTGCTCATATATCAAAATCAAATTTTACCTTACTAAAGTCTGCAAAACAAATTCACAGTCACAGTTCCTTTTTTCCCAGGGTTTTTGCTGTTTCTACCCACTGAGCTAAACAAGGGAAAGACCAAGATTCATTTAAAATAGAGATATATCAAATGAAAAAAAAAAAAACAACCCAGAAGACAAATCTGTAAAAAAAATCCTTTAATTTAAGTCCTTTTAATCCTGGTGTTCTTAAGTGTTACTTGGGAAAAAAAAGGTTAAAAAATTCATACAAATATGATACTCAACAGACAGAATGATTTTACAGCTCAAGACTTAAAGGAATATCTTAGTACTTTCTAGTATTGACAGAATTTTGAACATCATAAATATTGGAAAATAGTATTTTTTCCCTAGTATTATAGTATCAGTGGTAAACTATACAAATGGGACCAGGAGCTCAAAGGAGCTGAGTACTAGCAGACTATATTTCACATTATAATTTGCAGGATGTAATTGTAAAATCATATGAAAAGTACTTTTACATGCACGTTATTAATTCATATAAACTTTATTATAAATCTGAAAAGGAGGATGAATTGAACAATACACCTTCTGTACCTCCAGCAGTTTCACTGAAATCACAGTTCTACAAAAAACATGAGACTCAGAAAAATATTACTGCATGTACCTAAACTTCAATCAAACATTAACCCTTATTTAATCCTGCTTCTACTCAGCCTTGATTCTTCTGTGCAACATTAGTGGCTTCAAAAAAAAGTAAATCAATGTTAGTTAACAATGTTAACAAAAAAGTCTCTAAATAGATTACCATTGAACATAAGAAGTAAGCAGCTATCTATTTCTGTGTCAGTGGGTGAATAACAGCAATCAGTTCTTCTTTCCTAAACAAGCTAGGAAAATCTATACACCCCTTCCCATTTCACACCAATATAAATTAGCCAGGTATCCACTCAAACAAATAAGTCAAGTCACACAAAAATTGCATATATAGTCTCTGTATTATTAAAAATATACAGATAAGGTGGACAAGTACTACTGCATGAGCTTGGTAAAGACAAGTGTATATGAATGTGAATGGCATTTTCATCTTGTTCCCAAAAATATTTAAAACTATATCCATGACATTAGCACAACAATTTCCATTTTTCCCCTCCTTACTGTTGGCTATACACAGTCGCTCAAAATGTGTGACACTTTAGCATCACTGATGGCATTTAACTGCAGTTCTAGTCACATATTGTGACTTCAGAATCTACATTGACAAATAGATCCATCTTTTTATATTAGACTAGATACAATGAATTTATATTTTTTCTAATTATTTTTCACCAATAATTTTCTTCAAAGGATCTACAGATCCATTAAAATAAATGTTGAAAAGCGATGAAATACAATGTAACAAATAGCTTTGAGATCCCAGAGAAAGCTTGCTGCTTAGAAAAGCCTTCTTTTTCTTCTATGGCTATTAGAATCAGACTTTCATGAAACATAACTATTCATGATTATAACTCTGCCCACTCTCACAAATCCATCCCAAGCACCACAATATTTGGTAAACTCCCAATGCCTTGTGTACATATGAAAATTTCAGCTTCATTTAGAAAAAGAGAGAGGAGAGACTAAGCATGTCACCTTCACAGTTTCAGCAAACAGGGTGAAAAATAAAGCCTAGAAAAGTAAAAGGCAAGTTAATAGTCTTGTTCATTCATGTCTCACACCTGGAAGAACCTTACTTGCTCATCTTTAGCGTTAACATTATTGTTATAAATAATAGTAGTGATATATCAAAAGCCACTAATAGGAGACAGATTTACAGGAATATACTGCAAAGCAGAATTGGAGTTTAGAATTGGAATTTGCTTAAGTAGTTTACAAATCAGCATGAAATCCAGTTCATCCTCCATTTGCTTTCTAGATAAGATCAAATCTGTTGAATGTTATCTTTTGGTATCAAAAGCCAAGATCTGGATATAAACCAAAGAATTAAACATTCCTAGGAAAAGTCCCAGCACTGTTACAGAAGAGTTATTGTCATTGCTAGTAAACTCTTAACTTTCAAAAAAGAGTGATTATGCACAAACTGCCTATTGTGAGTGGTCCCTGGAATGCCATAAGTCCCAAACTATGCCCAGAAATCATTTGGGAGAGTGCCTGACACCAGGAGCCAAAAGCAGGCTAGCAATCATTCTCACAGCCCAGCAGCACAGATGACTGCCCTCTGCTAGACATTGTTTAATCCGCTAAAATCGCCCTATGGAAGGAGTCCAGTAGCAATGTGCTTCATACATTACTGCATAACTTTGAGCCTCTGCATAACATGACAATCAGATACAGACTCTTTATTGACGTTATATTTACCTACAGACAGTCACATTTTTACCAGTCTCACATTCATTATGAAACACTGTTAAGAGATTAATAGCAGAGCTACTTCAACAATGCAGCTTCACAGGTATACTCAGACAGAATTAGCAATTGGAAATATGTGTTCTAAGTTCCCTACTGCTGATGCTTTGAAAGTGTGCTGGTTGTAAAATGTCCTTCTTCTGTATCCCAGGACTACCGCACAATGGATCTCCCACAGGAGCACAAAAGGTGAGAGCAAACTGTTGGTGAGTTCAGATTTCACTGATTTGTATGCATCAGACACTGAAATGCTGCAGCTATGAACACACACGGTACTCCTCATGCGTCTGAGGTCTCCCACAACAGTAATATTTGAGCACTCCACTTTAATGGATTGGCTTCTTTTTCACAGCATTTTCACTCTCTTACTGGGAAACTAAAGATCTTAAAGTGAAGATGGTTTTCAAAGCCTAGCTTGCCTGGGGTGACACCAAGATTTCAACTCAAAGCTCACAACCATCATACCATTCTTTAAACTGTTGTTTTCTCCACATAATTATTGCCCATTTCCTGCCTACCCAGTATATACAGATACCTACACACATACAGGCACATACATACAAAAACATTTCCTTTGTTCCTTTGTACTACAGAGTTTAAAAACTGGCAAAAGAGATTTATCATTAATATTTCACATCTAATTCATATTATAAAATATGATTCTTCTGTGCAACATTAGTGGCTTCAAAAAAAAAGTAAATCAATGTTAGTTATGTTAACAAAAAAAAGTAAATTAATGTTAGTTATTGTGTGATGATCCTTCCTTTTTTTCCCTGGCACTCAGTTGAGCAACCAGTTGGGAAACAGCACATCCCAACAGAGTGCCATTCTGGGTGGTCATTGGACTAGGATCCAGGGGTGCATCAGGCATGCGCAAGCAAGGAAGTGGGATATTTTTTATTTTTCTTTTCTCTTCTCTCATTGCTATCATGTAATCAGGTTCCCTGAGTTAGGCTGTGGTTAAGTTCCTCCATTTAATACAGGAATTTTTATTAGAAAGCTCTTGCTATGCACCATCATAGCTGCTACCTGGCATTACAAAGATGGATAAGGGAAAGTATAAATGTGAGCTTTGGTCTAATAACAGATTGAATAGTTCAGTACAGGGAATTGCAGTTGGCCTGAGACTTTAGTTATTTTATTTTTAATATACAAAGCTGATACATGCTTTACAATAGAAATGAAAAAAGAAGTAGTCATCAGTCTGCAACATTTTTGTTGCTCCTCTTGTTGCTGTTATTCTTCCTTTTTTAGCTAGCAATCAGTTGTTCAGCAGGTCTAATGTTACTCAGCCCAGTAGAGTTTATATTGCAAGCAATTGCAAGCAATTGCAGAGCCTAACCCTGCAAAACAAAAGTAAATGCCTGCTATGCTGCCAAAATACTGAATCTAATAGTATTTGTTTACCTGTACTGCAAAAAACCGATAATAAATCAGAGTTTAAATATGCTGCATACATGTCGATCAACTACAATTAAGTTACATTTATATAGGAATACATATTTCAGAACTGTTTGCAAACGAGACTTTAATGATGAAAGAAACCATAAATAACCATTGTTATAAAAATATGGAAGACAGCTGGTTATTATTTTTTTCTTCACTGAGGTTGAAATAACAAACTCCATTAAAAAATGGAAGATAACTGATTCACATTGGGAATAAGCCTGGGCATATAACTCCTGTTTCTGTAGAACGAAAAAATGCTAACGGAATTGGCACTGAAAAGCAAGATCAAACTTTAAAACCTGAATGAAAAGAATGTTTATATTCTTTATGCTTTGAAAGAGACCATATTAACCAAGGGTTTTTTTCTGGCCTAAGCGGAAGCAGAAAAGAGTAACAGAGCAAGTGTGGATAGCCAGCTCCACTAGGAACATACAGGCAAATAATGGATAAGGAACGCACTTCTTCCAGATGGAAGAATCAGTTTTGGAAAAGGAACTGAGTTGCTTTACCAGTGAATTTTCCATTATTCTCCCATTTCTAATATGAGCATTTCAGTGTTTTCATCATGCCGCCCACAGTTTTGTTGATAAACTCACAAACACTAAAAGAAACCTGTATAAGATGGAGATGCTGAATTACTGGATGAAAAATACATTTCCTGAAATGCATTGAAGATCAGCCTCAACCATTATTAGTGTAGATCTATTCCAAGTCTCCTGAAAGTCCATGAGAGCTTTTCAGTGGGCTATATGTGGGGGTTTTCTGCTTCAGCTTGTCATATCTGCCTTTTGTCTCTTACAATGAAATGAGAAGAAGTTCAGCAGCTGTAAAATTTTAAATTTGGTCTCAGTTTTCTGCTAGTTTTAGTAAGCCAACTTCAGTTAACATCAAATTCCTTTTGCCAAAAAATTCATTTGATTGTATACTAGTGAGTAGTACTTATATTTCAGGCATCTACTTTTCTTATTTAGTGTTTAAATTAGAAAAGAAATTTTCTGAAGAGACATGTAGTAGGGGATCAGAAGAAGAGGGTACTGTGTTTTTGGATCTATCGGCAACAGGTGACAGATGATAGGTAGCAATTGGTGGCAGCGTGTGAAACCATGGGAACATCAGGAGGCAGCATGTTTCTTCCTGATAGGTATTTTCACCTGCTTGTACCACTCCAGACAGATCACTTCAATTTATTCCCAAAATTACATTCTCACTTAAGCTCTCCCCACTGTCTCTTTCTCTGACACTGACTAAAGCAATGATGATATTTGTCATTAAGTCTTTGCTTTTATTTCTTCCTCACATATAGGCATTTTTCAAATGTTGGTATTTCATCTGCAATCTATAAATTGTTCCCATGTTCTGAAAGCATTTTTTAAAATTTGTAGGAATGATTATAATAGCAGAGAAGAAAGGGAAGAGAGATACAATAACTTTGTAAGAATTCACCTCTACATTAAACTATCTTGACAGATCTACACTTAACACACTTTAGAAATAATAAAGTTTACTTCTTAAAAACGACATATAAGTAATATCACAGAAGCAAGATTTTTCAAATGTACTATAAGTTAGTTTAATTTTGGCTTTTAGAAGCATATATTTGGTACAATTTATTCCTAATTCTATCTTTTTCTGCCATTTTGGAAGCCTGTTTCTGTTGAATTGTACCATCATCTGAAGTCTTCTGCTTAAAAGAAAAGCAGCAAGAAACATTTCTCTATGCACAAGTTTCTTCTGAAGGTTTAAATCATAGAACAGTATTTAAAAAAAAAAAAAAAAAAAAAAAAACCACAAAAATAATACAAACCAAAAACAAAGAACAAAAACCAAAACCCAGATCAATTGTGTCTCTTACACCCTATTCAGCCTCACATAATAAAAAAAAATATCAATTTCGAAGTTTGTTGCCCTACCTTGTAGCTCAGGAATGAAAATATTGATTAAAGTTAAATTGTTTAGACAACTTTTACTATAAGTCTTAATCATATGCAAATATAGAAATTCTGAAGGACAACTGAAGTCAGCATTATATTTTTTCAATGTCATACAAATAGTAACAATACCACTTGAAAACACACACATTGATTCACAGCAGTCCTAAAATAAATGCATCATGATCATTTGGCAGACAGATTACAGATAGAAGAGAAAAGGCATTCCCTAAAACATGTTAAAATATCTATGTGATTTACAAGCCTCACGAGGGTATCCCCACCGTCAGTTTTAGCTGGCAAGACTGGTCTCCTCAGAGTCCTTCTTTATTCAGTGGGGAGGGAAAGATAGACGCAGAGAGCAATTGAAAACTTCTAAAATTAGGCTCCAACTCCCAAGTTCTCCACAAAAGAATATCTATCTCTCTCTCTCCATTAACCATAAAAGCGCCTGGTGACTGCGCATTTTTGCAGGCCCTGTTCAAGCCCCAACAAAAGACAGTCTCTTAAGGGTTATTCCCCGAAATGTTCAAGGGCATTAGGATCACAAATCAGTCTGTCTGTCAGTGGGTACTGTAGAAAGTGTTCCCCTTTTGTCATAAGCATTTAAGCATTGAGAGAGGCAATTTCAAAGCAACAGAACCCTGAGGAGTCCCACATGGAACTGCTAGGATTACAGAATGGATTAAGAAGTGACCAAGCAGATTACCAGTAAAATAACTAACCAAACAAATAAGTATGGGAATACTACCCACATGAAGACCATCACTTCCTCAATAATAAAATCTTTAGGCTGAGGAATGTTTATGGTATTTCATTATAAAAATTTGCTCATGAAGAATAAAAGTGAGAAGGATGTTTAACTTCCTTTTCAATATCTTGCTGAAGAGAGAGATTTAGACAAATGATTTTGCTTGCTTGCCCAGCTCCTGACCTTCAGTCTTCTCCCTTGTTTGTCCTAAGATTAAATACTCAAGCTTCACCTCTTCCACAAGAATTAGAGCTTCCTCTGCAAATCAGGAAACTAAAAAAAATTCCCTTGCTGATTCAGAGGCAAATAGAAAGAAGGCATTCAATCTGAAAAAAGGGGTGGGGCAGGGGGGAAGGAAGAGAAAGGAAAAGAAACTTAAAAAAAAAGCAGTAGCAAAAAACTATATTTTCTGGCTTACTTTTTCTGGCTCACTAAATAGATATTTTTCTGTCATTGAACTACAAACTAAAAAATAAAAAATACTAGCATGTCTGAGGATAGTCCACAAGCAGAAATGTACTTGTGTGCAGGGAGCTGGCTTCATGAGCCACATCAATCACCTGAAGGTATATCCTTTTAATTGAAACAAGATCTAGGAAAGGTCTGAGAGTTGTCTTGCTGCACAAATACACTTCACATCAGGAAAACATCAAGCATAGATAAAATAAAAACTGCAAGCATCTGTGCCTTACAAATATTAGGGATAGCTTTCAAAAATTTCAGACAAGATGAGCATCAGAAAGAGGATTTTCCTATTAGTATTCCTAGCAGCATCCCAGCTCCAAGAACATTCACACTCCTCATGCTACAGTACTGGAAGAACTGCAGTTTATTCTACGGCAAGGCATCCTAATAAATGGTGCTGAATAAGTCTTCCTAGGGCTACACTAATTTCCATGACTGCGAGAAAATTAAGTGAAAATTGCTGTGAATGCAGGGCAATCATCAGAGCTGGTTGTGTTTTGAAAATTGTTTTGGTGGAGGAAAAGGAGAAGCTGTGAAGAAGCATCCCTGGTTTAAGGGAGTACTGTGTTAAGACTACTTCTGAAACTGTTAGCGGCTTCAAATGGCCTATTTTGCTGTTTGTCTGAACGAAAAGCTTGGCTGAAATAATAAGATAGCAACATTGTCAAAATAGCCACATTGTCTGTAAAGAATTAAATAGGACTGGAGGTGCTGAGCCTGTGCTATAGTTCCACAAGGACAAATTGCGGCCCATGAACTCCTTCAAGCAAAAGAACCCACTTGGCCCTGAGAAACATCAAACACGACATGCAGAGGGGGAAACAAAGTAGAGCTGGGAGAAGATACTGACCTACTTACTACTTTAAGCCATAGAAGACTTACTTTTTGTAAGTATTCCTGTGATAGCAGTCACTGCACAGACATTGCTAAACATTTGATGCCAGGGTGCACTGGGAAACTGGGAAGTTCAGTATGCCCAGGCTGTTCCAGGTTCACAGTCATCTGGCTCAGATACAATGAGATTAGCTCAGGGCTTTAGTTTAGGTGCAGATTTTCTCATTCCTTAAGTTTGGTGGTGGATCCAGCCTTCCCATGAATATCTGACTTTTCAGAAGCAGTGGAAGTACCTGGGGAGGATCCTGCTTACCGGCCATTTTCTTGCTAACCTAAGCCAGTCAGCCAGGTCCCCCTTACAGTCAGGAAGAGAAGGAGGGAGAGGCAGCTCCTGAAAGCTCTTGTCATACCCAAAGTGTCTATAACACTTCATTCACTGAATGAGTTGGCTCCAGGAGGCCTATTTATATAGCCCTTGAGTATATAGAGAATCTGGATTTCTGCCTTGAGCAGAAATAATGATTCAAGAATGACAAGGTCATAGATCATAGAGACAAGATCAACAGGAATATCAGTGCTTTTCTGATCTACCCTTTATGAAAAAAAAAAACAAACCCACCACCAAAAAAAAAAACCAAACCCACCACCAAACAAACAAAAAACCTGACAAAGTCCTCCTTCCAACACTCAAAACTCCTTAAATAGAGAATTAAGTGATTCCAACATAGAGGTAGAATAAAAATAAACAGAAGCGGATGACTCACAGACTGAAAATAAAGTTGCAGCAATCCACACAGTTGAAAAATCTGAAAAGAAAAAAAAAAGGTACGCACAGCTCTGCTTTGCTAAAAGTGCTATGCTTTTCAAGTGAAGGGCTATTGTCATAGAAAGATACTCACCAGTTTGCATTAACCTAGGCATAGTTTGGACAACATCTTCTCCCACCATTTTGCTATGTATGGCAGCCCGGTATACTAAACCATAGCATCTTCGTTAGGGTTTCCCTGTAGCAGATAATGCCCATCACTGACTTTCACTCTACTGGTTTATTCTTCCCATTCCCAAAGGAGGATTGTTGTGTTCCTCAAGGTAAAATAATAACAAGAGGACACCAAATAACTACAGAAGTCATAGAAAGATTAGCAACTACTAGTCGAAAAGGAAGGTAGATTTTAATACTTCACTATGCTGCATACAAATTGTGTATGTAAACCATAGCTGCTGTCAGTTATACAGATAAGTAAAAGAGGAAAAGATGACAACATTGACAACAATGTGACAAATGTCATCCTGTTCCTTGTATCTGATGGGCCTTTTAAAGCTTCAGTCATGAAAAGAGCTACATCTGTTTAGCAACATGTACATTTAGAACTTCAAAGCAAAAGAGAAGTTTCCTATTGTTGTCATCTGAAAGGAAAGACATTAAAAGATAAAGTCCTGAGTTCCTTATTCTGCAATTTTGCTTCAGTAGATGAGTATTCCCAAAAAGATCCAAAAATTTCCCAGTCAATATCAACTTAGGGATTGTCTTCATTATGAGTACTATTTTTATCCTTAAAACATACATTCCCTAAACCCCTTTCACTGAACTAAAATTTATTAAATACAGGAAAATTCTTTATTGTCAGTGCAAGTTTTTTGATATTCTGGAGTAATCAACCTGGTGTAAGGAATTCCTCAATCTGCTGGCTGCATTCTTGCTAATATAGCCCAGTATATGTCAACACCCACCCTTGCCATTATGGCTAAGACACTGCAAATGAAAAAAGGTTTTGCCTGCTAACTGTAGGAGAAGAAACTCAGTGTAGGAGAAGAAACTCAGGTAGCAAAATAAGAGATTTTTCAAATATATGATAATATTATATAAATGTGTTGATGGTTTTGATACACTCTCATGGTGTTTGGCTATCACTGATCTATAGGTTAACTCATAGAAGTTCAGACAGTGCAATATTATTCTCTGAAAGAAAATTAAGATCCTAGGAACAGGTATGCAAGAGAGTAGCTAGACCTCTATAAGTATTTCTTTTGGCTGGTAGCACTTCAAAATATTAGGATGCATGAGGAAACGGTACAATTGTTACAATTCTGGTGTGATGAAGGAAGAATTCCTTAAGTCACAATAGTTTTCCAATCATATGGAAAACTAAATGTGTGACTAAAACACACTTTCCCATATTTTCTTATTATATTTTTAAACTATGCTACTTTCACCTGAAATTAATATATGTAGATTTTCAGGTAGCAAAAGAAAAAGGAAAACTATTGAATTGCATAATAAAATTCTCAAGAATCTATCAAGGATGATTTTCCACAATCAATGTTCAATCCGTATAGCATCCCCATCACAAATACTTGGTGTCATCTGAGGAGGTACTAAATACTGAAGTACGATATAGCCCCAAGATACAGCCCCATTATCTCCAATAATAATTAATATTCGTCACCCTCAGTCATTCTGTCATCTTCAGCCATCTTAGTTTTAAAACCATGTTTAATTTTAATCAAAATCAATTTGAATTATATATTTTATTATAGAACAATGCGGGGGGGAGAAATATGAAAGTAAAAAAATTTTAGTAGATATCCCAGCATAAAGAACTTTAAAGTTTGCAGAAAGAGATTTAATCTACATTTTGTAACTAAGTCTGCAAAGATGTTTATCAGAACCAGTCTTACTCCAGCTAATTTTAATAAGTTAAATTTATAAGACATTTAATTTTAACCCAAGAATGAAACTGTCAGAGATCTCAGTTTCACAAGCTCATTTTCATGAAAGATACTCTGATCCAGGCAAAAAAAGAATCTGAAATACCTGCTCTCCAGGAATTAATATGGGATCCTTCATTTGTAGTATAACCTGTACTGATAACCTATGTACTGATAAGAAAATATATAGCACTAAAACAGATTAGTATTACATTCTGAAAAGCAGTCAGACATCCACTACATCTTTCAAAACACCTTTAAAAAAAGCTATGAGCTACGCTGTATTTATTATATAATGAATCAGTATATTGTGAGTTTATAAAAGTTACTCATCTGCAAAAAAGTGAAAGGATAATGGTTTTCACAATGAATGAGCATTAATCAATTTTATAGGTCACCAGCAAATATTACAATAAAAAAGTTGAAACTGAATCAGTCATAGGATTATCTGCTGAATACGCCAGTTAGCATCAGGCAGGTGAGCATTCAGCGTATCCCGTTTCTCTCCTCTGCTTAGGGAGCTCTAATCAGTACACCGCCACTAATCAGTACACCGCCACTGCAGTTTACTGGTCATGTTCTTTCTGATTGTGATATTAGGGAGCAAAACCAAAACTATTTCCAAAACATTCAGATATGTCAATGATTATTTGCTGCCTCTACTTCAAGGTATCCACCAACACTTCAGAGCATTAAGGGAGTTTCCAGAGCTGTCAATTTACAGAAGTAACATGGAGTTTGTCCTTAACTTGAAGGGGAGGATAGCAGAGAGACAGTAATAAGCATTTTGATCACTGAACTTGTAAACTCTGCTAAGGTTTGAAGTTTTTGTTTGGTTTACAACCTTCTTCCAATCCTTTAATATAAATTGATGGATTATGCTGCAGCTTGACATTGTCATTTCAACCTCAGAACTAAAAGACAAGGAATAATAAGAAACTAGATTGTAAAAAAAAATTCTTATTAAGGTTCTCAACAGAGAACAAATCAGTAGAAGAGGTCGCTGAACCCTCTAAAAGTTAGTATCCCAGGTAGACTGCTAGATCCCACAAAAGAAACAGACAATTGAAACATTTAATCATTAAAGCGAACAGTGGTTAGCTCAGTTACAATAAATTGTACAGTGATATGCCTGTTTACAGAAGCTGGAATTTGAATAATAGACATCTATGTATGACATTCGTTATTCCTCCAGAGAGCTGAGATGTCTTGGAATGGGCGTGGCAGAGTTGATTTGGGCTTTAAACTCAACTTTGATGGAGCGACTAATGCAGACGATTGGGTTCTAAAGATATTACAATTGCTGGAAGGCACTTCCATTATGGATATCCTGTAATCCTTCAGAAGTGATTATGAAGTTGCAATCAGACTTGGCACTCATTGAAGGCCTGGAAGCAGCTCCCTTGGTGGGATTGATCAAACTGAGACCATTGTTTTTCTACGGTATTTCCATCCCCCTGAAGGTATCGCATCAGTCTTCCTTATTTCCTGATGCTTTTCATCCCATCAGTTATCTAGACCAAGAATAGAGAAAAAAAAAAAAAGAAAAAGAAAAGAATAATCTATTGTTTTTTCACTGCTATGAAGATTTGGTGACAAGTTTTACATTGGGGTGGCATATTTCTTTCATTTCCTTCTATCTTCTTTGAAACACTGTGCTAGTATCCATCATAACTAAATCTGTATGTATATTCACAAATGGTAATTAAAAGAAAGTTACTGTGACAGGTCTTGTAGTATTCATATACATACACGCACACACAGATATCTGTCTATATATATATATGCACACACATACAAACCTATTTTAAATACATACATGCACTGTCTTGAGTTATTTAGTTAGCTCAATAGCTCTCAGGTATTCCAGATGACTTTTTCCTATGAGCATGATCTATCAATTTTGGCATAATGAACTCCTGCAAAGGTCAAATTTAAAGGATAAATGCTGCAGGAAATGATGACTCTACAATAATCCTGTTATCCTCCTACAACTCTAATTTCATTTTATTGAGTTGAACAGTGTAAGGGTAAAAGGGTAACTACTTTCTCTCTGCTAACACCCATATACCTAAGTCCCCTGAGCATGGCATTATGATTAATCCCTGTTGTAATTGTATTAGTAATAAAAATATATTGTAAAAATAATTGTTATCTGGTTTGTTTCTTTACTTTATGGATATCAGCAAAACATGTTGAAGAATTATCTAGCTCTTTTTTTTTTGGCTTAGACAGTAGTTTCTCCTGATAAAACACTGTAAATAGATGGCAAACTACATTGTGATCAACAACATGTAAATAGACGGCAAACCACATTGTGATCAACAACATTTTCGAGGCTGTTACCAGATGTTCATACTACCATACTACCAGTGGGCAGATGCTCTACTAAATACTTGCAAATACAAGATGGAAAAAACTTCCAGATTTCACATTTGCAACATTTTTACATTTCCACATCTTCAAACAAAGTTCTGGGCATCAGCCTAACCTCGCTCTGATTAAAACTAATAGAACCTTATTCCTGCAAACATACTGTAATTTATTTTTATTTAGTTAGTTAGTTTAGCAGTTCTACTAATTCAGTACTATTCTTCATTAACGGTGTCTATTATCTGGATAAGTTGTCCATACTTCCTGTTCCTGTAGTGCTAAAATCATTTCCTGGGTAAAAAATTCATCACACACTGGCATATACTTCAGAAAGCCTGTCTTTTCTGGAGTGGTTCAAGGGTAAAAACAACCCTGCACTGTTCTCCTGCTAGACAAGAAGTTTAGTCTTAGGACAACCTAATTATGTTAGCAAACTCATTCCAGTAGCTTACCATAACCAAGCCAACATGTCCTTGTCACTTTTTCGTTATTTCATCCTAGGGTAGGAGTCACATTTGAACTGCTTAAGAAGCACATACCTTGCTCTGTAGTTTTCTTTCCAAGCTATGCATTTTATCAGAATACAATTTGGCAGTTGTCTATGTGACATAACACCCCCTCTCTCTGTTGCCTGACTGGTTAAACAAACCTCCACATTTCTAAGGGCACATATTCCACTGAAGTTACTGCTGTAATGCAGGCGCACTCAGTCTCTGGTATGAGGAGCCCACTAGCTACAGCAACACAGCACAGGCTATTCGCTAACAGCTAACCCATCGTTGGAACAGCTTTGGCAGCCTGTGGTAAGCAAACCAACTAATTAGTTAAAAGCAACATTATGTGCAGTCATGTGAGCATAGACATACTTAAAAAAAGTTCCTTTAAGAAAGCCAATTTGAACACCTGTATATAGGAAGCCTTAAAATTTATTTTTATACATTTCCAGGGTAGCCAAAGGAGGTGCTGCAGAAGCCAAACGCAGAATAGGAATGAAGTGAATCAATTTGTTTAAATCATTAAGATGTGTTTATAGACAAATAATACACTAATTTTCACACTTCTAATTGTACCGATCAGAGTGGTACTTGGGTGCTCTGTGTGCACTGCTACAATAAGTCATTTAGCCCATTGTTTAAACCCTGATCAGAAAATGTAGGAATCTTTTAACAGCTCGCTGGCTAGGAAAAGCATAGTTGGTATTGGAGGTGTTCAAAAATGCTACTGAAGTTGTATTCTCCTCCAGAATATTTTTTGCTGGAAAATTCCTTTGTGACTACAAACAAGGTAGACCACAAAGGAGGTAAAAGCAATATCATGTCATTGTCTCAGCTTCTTCCAAAACATGCAAAGCCCATGGGTAAAGCATCCATTTGAATGGCCGTGGCTATTAACTCTTACCTTTTATGTTTTCATTGAGTGTGAATTTCAGCTGCGATTTGTTGCTATCGTTTGCAGCCTGTGGCAGTAGGTTGAAGAGATGAGTTTACTCGGATATTGAAAACAGAGAAACTTGAAAACGTGTGAAAAATTGCAATGACAACATAGGAATTCATTGCTTCTGATGTACTGAAATGAAATCCTTGCCCCCTGCACCTGATATGTCTGCATAGGCAATAGATACAGTTACAGAGGCTGGAGCGATATTTGTTTAAAACTAGTTTTCATCGCTCTATAAACAATACAAATGTCAGCTTCCTATAATCTCTCTTTCACACTTTTGACCTGGCATAAAGGTTGTACAAGCAAAAAGACTTACAATAATTTTGAATTAAAGTTTTCCCCCAAGCCCTCAAAAAGGTCTTTCACTTACTGAGTTCTAATCAAGAGCTCCTGAGCCCAGAAATAGCAACATATGGTTTATTAATAGAGTAATGCAGATAGAATGCTATATCACCTAGAGAATCATTGTCCAACTCAAAGTATATCTGTCCCCAAGGAAGCTGATGACAAAGTCAATCTTAGTTTTATGAAAATATTGTCATCTGCGTCCTACCCAAAAAAACACTATAATCAACTTTCTCATTATCTCTGATGTGGTGTAATTCAAACTCATTGAAAGTTACATTGTAGCTAGCTGATGGGAAAGAAAAACTCAGTAATTGAGAATAGTTAAAGAAATTGTGGTTTTGACACACTAACCTTTCTTTTCAAAGCTATAAAGAGACAATATCTAGCTAGTAAAAGAGAATACCTCTCACTCCATGTTACAGTTTTATTACATGAACAACTGCAGCAATGCATTTGGGTCCTTGGAACAGGGTACATCTCAAGCAGAAACCTCTTCAACACAGTGGCACACCACTTGAGGGTGTTAACAAGAGTCCTTTCTGCAGGCTTCTTTGTGGAGATGTTCTCAGCTGGTTAGGTAAGACTCCCAGACTGTGCATGCTGGCAACTTTTACCTGTCCAGTATATATCCCACACATACACTTTACACATGACCAGCTATCCAACTGAATAAAATTTCTGTATTTTCCCCTGCCACAGTGACTAACTGTGTACAATATAGGTTATATGAGCGGTTAAGCAAGTTAGGGACTCTTTTGCATACATAAATTAAAAGATTATATATGTTCACATTATAAGATTATACAAAATTATATAAATTCACACTTACAGTAATGTAAACTTTGCTGGACAGAAGGGTCAAGGTTGGATATTCTACATAGTCTCCTTCAGGACTGACTTGCCAGATTTTTAGATAAAATCCTTTCTCCCACACTATGCCCCACACTTGGGAAAAGTCCTCCTTAAACTTATTAAGCCCCTTCTCAAAAACCCCTTTTTCACACAACCTACAAAAATCTTGACTACAGATTTACAGGAATATGGTTATTTGCTTTTGTGAACAGTGAATATTCTCTTGTCCTCTGCCTGTACTGGATGCAATGTAGGCTTTAAAAGGCTTTTGGACAATCTTCTAAAGTGTGCCGGTGGCCTTAATGCAAACACAAATGTCAGTGGCACAGGATAGGGTAGGAGAGAAAATACTGGGCTGTGAGTTCAAGAAGGCCAAGAACTTCATTAAATGTCCCAACTGCCATAGGCAAACCAAGATAATCAGGCAGAGAAGGTACATAGTAAGAAACTGGTGTAGAATAGAGTAGTTCTGATTTAATAAGAGATGAGGAAATAAGGAACTCCTGAACTATTAATTATGATAAGTAGTCTCTCCCTTGCATGGTCTACATATCACATTTTGTAACTCAGAATTCCCTTACTGTCTATCAATCTAATAAAATACTCTAACTTTGCCTTATAAGAAAACAATTGCTAACTAGAGGTCAAATCTGCACACCAGCAGAGTGAAGAGTTCCCTTTCATGTTTTAGGGACTTCAGCAGCCTACAGAGGTAAAGACTTTCTTCAGTATACTCACCAAAACAACAAAGAAAGAAAGGGAGAGAGACTTGCTTCACTTTACTTAAAAAGAAATTGCTGACAGAAAACTTTTATCTGTAGAAACAGAGTTGGAAAGCACAGTGCAATGACATTTTTTCCAAGAACAGGGCTCAGTTTAACATTCAGTATTTTGCAGTACCATTGCCAATTGGATAAAATATTTAACAGTGCTGTATTCTGAACTATGTATTTTTGACAATGCATTTCATGCTTTGCATGCCACTGAAGTTATGAGATTGGACTGAATAATGAAAGAGGAACTCAACATTCTTCAAGGCACTGTGTTCAGATTTGTTATTTTTCATTGACATGGCACTAGCTAAATCAAGTCTTGATAATACATAACTGTTTCTCACTTTGTAGGAATTATATGAAGATATAAGAAGGTCTCAACCTTCTGTCTTTTTCTATGCAATATTAAAATCACATTAATATTTAAAGCTTCAGTACCCATTGCGGGAAATAAAATTTTAAAGACCATGTACAAATCTGTGCTACAAAAATTTGATTTGAGAGCTTTAGTTTTCATACCAGTGTTATCTGTTCCTGTTCAGCCAGGAAGAAAGAATAGCAGAGTTAGAAAAAACTTTCAAAATGTTTATCATACTGTTTGTAGAAACACTGTAATTTTCAAAAGCACATACATTACAGAAATACATACCTTCTCCATGGTGCTATAAAGAGGCTTATATAAGCACATAAGGGGTTTGAAAGATTTCAATACTATTTGCTTTTAGAATATGAAAGGAAAAGTTTGAAAAGAAAGAAGTTATTTGAAGGAAAAAATCTAAATTCAAGGAAAAAAATTTGGAAGCTATATACCATCAAAAACAAGAGCAGAGTCACTCATTTATAACTGAAATGTGTAAGTACTCATTTTAAGGTGGTTTATAAGTTCAATTATTAAAAGTCCTTAAAGTAATTGTAGTAGTTGTAGAATTGTAATAGAATAAAATAAAATATAATATCAACAATTAACACTATGCTGTTTTAGTCCAAATGGCAAATGATTAATTTTTGTTTGAAATCACAGATTCACAAATCACAATTCAGAGAGCTGTTTTATGTATGCCACTTAGCACAACTTGTATCTCCCTCATATATAACAACCACTGTTCATCCTCACTGCATTGTAGCAGTATAAAAGTTGTGCAGAACTTGACATACCAACTCAGAGCAATGGTACTCCTAGCTCAGCCGGGCACTCAAGATGAGCACAAGATTCCCACAATAGCAGAGATTTTAAAACTCTGTGGTCCTGCCATCTGTGCAGTGGGTAACTCAATTCCTGACATAAGCCATGAGGTTCACTTGCTTTGTGTATTCGTAACTAACATAGATAACCTCATTTATAAAAATGTCTAATTTCTTTTGACTCCTTCTAAGCTCTTGACCCTCCATAAACTCTTAACAGTGATTTCTGTCACTTGACTGAATACTAGGTGCAAAATTATTAGCTTTTAATCCTTTGTCTGCCTTTTAATTTTACTTCCAGCACAATTAGGCTGAGTTCTGTCTTGCACTGTGAGAAAGAATGAATGGGGAAGCTGAACTGCTCTCTAACACCCCAACTTGAAGAAAGATGTCTTCTCATCCTGTTTTCTCAGAGTTATTTCTTCTTTGTTATAAATAGTTGAAGATATAGTCTGCTTTTTTTCTTTTTTTGTTGAGACATTAACAATTTGTGATGCTCTAATCCAGAATTCCTAATGTTCAACAACCCCCCAAAAAGGTTTTTCACCTAGCAGGCTTTGTTGTCCTAGTGCAAACTTCAGCTCCTTACCCTGATACTCACGATGCAGGCTTATTGTGTTGTGCATGAAGAAAACAAATAAATTAACAAACACGCTAACAAACAAACAAAAAAAAAACAACTTGCAGTATTTCAGTCTGAGCTATTTCCATTATTTCCACATCATGATATTATAATACTGCCTTGTATCAACATTACCCACGATAGAAATCTCACACTTTCTCATTCTTGGTAGAGTGTAAAAAAAAAAAATGCATGACTGAGTTGTACATATTTGTTTTATACATATGTCTGTGGCAGCTGCTCTATTTTTGTAAAGCATTCTGATAATAAGACAGGTCATATAGACAGGTTTTGTGTCTGTTTGTTAAAGTCAGATTACCTGCAGTCATCTACATCTTCATATTGAGACATTCAGTCCTTGGTTGGCATCTTTGCAGAATGTAGTGAGGGATGTCACAATCACAGAGAAAGGCAGGACAGTAGGAACAGGTCTGCAGGAGTCTTTCAGCAGCAGATAGATACTTCAGTGACGTCTAGGAATGGAAAGAAAACACCTGGGTGGTGCTTATGATTGTCTTTGATCAACCACTAGGAGTTCCTCCTAAAATTAGCAGCTGGACTTTGAGGATGCATATGGATATATACACTGAACACATGTCTAGGATGCTGATCCTTCCTATTTAGGGAGTAACATGTTTCACTTTCTAAGTGAAAGTCATAAAGGACCGAACTACCAACAGTTATACCTGGTCCCCTGCAAAAGAGAGCTGCTATCCAGCAGGTCATGTGTGGCCACTAAGGTGGACTAGTTAAATGAGCATTTCAGTCAGTATTACTATCATATATCTAACATATTTACAAAGCCATAGATGCCACCGAGTTGATTGAAACATTTGAAAGCAGGTGCTGTCAACCAGGAAAATGTTTTAGAGAAAAATACCGCCTCACAATTCACCCCTTTTCCTGATTACTTTTACCTCAAACTTGTCTACGTTTTCAATGTAGCGGCTTAGTTTTCTGGTGAGGTACAACTTGGTCAGGCATTTAGAAAACCAGTGCTTCACCTAAAGCCTTAGGAACAGCCAGGTGCACTAGGTATCTCTGAACAGACACTGAGAGCATCGGACGAGGAACCAAGCTATCCCAGAAGAAGCAAGTTTTGCAGACAGAGGAAGGGTGCCTGAGCCCTCTCCACAGGATGGGATGCATCTTAGTTGTGCTGCTGCAGTGCTGCCAAACACCAGCCCCAAAGTCTATGCTATCTTCCTCCATAGTTTTCCTTACTTTTGATCTCTCTGATCATCAGTAAACATGCAATGCCCCAAAGAATTACAGAATAATGTTACTTATGTTGAAGCAAAATGACCCGCAAAATGCTATTTAATCAGTTTTGCAGTTACAGAACAAACATTGGGGTTTGTCACTGTGTAATTCAGTTTTTAAACATAATACTTATGTTTGAAAAAAAGAAAGCATCCCTGAATCCTACATAGCTAAATTAAGTAAGATATAATTAAGAAAAATATGATAAAAGATTATTAACCAGGTAATGATAAGAGGAAAGGATCAACATCATTAAGTATTAACAAAAATAATATAATTGCAATTTGAAGGAGAAATAGTACCTCTCCCAAGTTAACAAAGTAATAAAAAATTTAATTTCAAAAATAGCGATGTCTTTGCCACCTTTCTTCTATATACTATCCTAAACAAATACTATTTATTTTCTCCAGTATTTAGCAACCTGCTAAGGTTTCTTTTGGTGACTTCATCATACACAGCCGCTGAGTGACTATGACTAATTGTGAAGAGCAAATACAAATACTAAGGGGAAAAGGTGGAAAATTTCTGTGATCAGCTGCCTTATGTATGTAATTAATCAAGTGACAGCTGACATTGATCCAAAGTTGTTAGTCTGCTGAGACAAAATCACTAACGGATATTCTGTCTCCTCATAAATTAAAGAGGGTGTTTAGCATTGTAAGATATTTACTTGATTGGCTGTAAACCATTGACAGCTTGGATAAACTATCAGTATGCAATGCATTCTGATGCTAAAGTCATGGTACTAATCATGGGCATGATGGATTTCAGACAAATGCATAAAGAAGTACTCATAACAAGTTTCTATGATAGCAGAACTAATGTGAAAAAATTTACACATTCTGACAGTGTAAAAGTATGTCATAACTTGGGGTTTACAATTTATAATGACAGATTTTTAAAGGATGGATGCTCATTAGATTCCTGGGGGAAAAAAAAAGGGGGGAGGAAATAAGAAATTCATGAAAGGTTTTTCATATGAAGCACCCAAAAAGTAGAACCAAGAAATCAGTTCTGAAAGTCTGCAAGACTGTAAAGAGAAAGAGAGAGACATCAGCAACATAATGTAAAAAAGAAATTGAGAACACACTTTATTCCACTGTATTTTTATAAATTTTATTTTTAATACCCTTCTCATTACTTACTGGAGAAATGCAAGTGATATTGTTGGTGGAAAAGTGTTTTCAGAAAGTCATTAAATGACACTAAAATTCTGCATTTATCATGCCAACTTTTGTTTGCCACATTGTGAAAGGGATATGCTATCGCTTTCTGATATGTTGCATCACTTTAATGGCTTTCTTATTTTCACATGGTGTGAATATTTATCCATTTCATTATATGTATAACCTGAACAACTTTTGTTGCATGAAGACTTACTTTGAAGTTAATGTAAAACTATGTGATAGGTTGTTCTTAAAAGAAAAATAATTAAACCAAATTGTTGGACACCATTAGGACTAAGTGTGCAAAACCTTATGAAGTACCCTTGGATCTCAATAGTTAAGGTTAATAATCCTTCCAAATAATGGGATGTAGGATGATAATTTTGCTAAGAAAATAATAGGTAGTAGATAAATAGAATTTCTACTTTTGCAACCTGCCAAGGACACATGCAGGTTAACTTCTGAGTGGAAAATACAGATTGGAAAAAGTTATGTTCAAAGGCGTAGTAATGTGATGTTTAAATATGTTATCCCTACATTATACCTTCATACTCTTCATAATCACTGCATTATACTTGGACTCCTGTTGGGCTGCATAAGACAGTGGCTTTCATTGTGACAGGTCATAAATACTCTCCTGCTGTGCAATGCTTTACAGGGTTGAGGGTAATTGTGTGCAGCTTAAAAACACACTGGTAACACGACCTCCAGGCCTTATGAGCTCAACACAGAAAGAAAAAGAAAAACATAAGTAGGAATACTCCAAACTGTATTTAAATTTTATGAAAGACAACAATAAACCTCTAGATATTTAACAGATCTACTATATCTACTATACATCTGGTATATCTATATAGCTACTAGATCTATAGATCTACTCTATCTACTATACATCTACTATATATCTACTATATATCTACTATGGGCTTGTGAGAAGTGACTTGCACCTTTTTTAAAAAATTAAAAAAAAAACCCCAACATATTTTCTGTGTATCTGTTTCCTTCCATCTTTGTTGCAGATCATGGGATTATTCCTATTTGGCCTCATCACCAGAATTGTGCCCAACAAAAGTAACTCATACTTTATTTCAAGCAACTGCAGAGACCATTAAAAAAAAAAAAATAAAAAGACCAAAAAACCAAAATGTGAGTGAAATGCATTTGCTTAAACTACTTCCAATGGGAATTGTGAGTCTTTTTTACTTACAAGCACACAGACACACACTAATTTGATAGTGTCTGTGTATCAGAGATTGACCGATCCAGAGGTTGGCAAGACCCAGAAAGTACTCCTGACCCAGACATGTAGCTGTGGTGCTGCTGTGGTGCTATGTCCGCAGCTCCAGGCAGTGTCAAGACTAAGCCCAACATGTACACATGCATTTGTATGTGCACACACACACTTTAAACACGTGGTCAGATACATGGATGAATGCAGACAGAAAACAGGGTCTTTATGGCATTGACCTAAACAAAAAGAACACTCACACAAACATGAACAGGGTGAGTGGCCCAGCCCTGGTTCTCCTCTCTGGCTAATCAAAGATCAAAATCTGCTGGCAGAATATACACACACTAAGGGTCTCACCAGAAGCTCCATCTGCCCAGTAGCTTTCTTCAAGACCTAGGTCTTCCTGACTTGCTGTGGCCTTGGGACTTCAAGCCTCTGAGGCTTGTGGTTCCATTCAAGTTGCTGGTAATCAGAGCTCTTAGTCTATCACCAACCAGTCCAGGTTGAATTTCTGTAGCATCCACATATACCCACAAAATAGATAGTTGGAATATAGGAATATAGGATAGTTTGCAATGATTAAGCACAGGATTCAGCCAGACAAATGTACTGGCCAGCTCCTGTTTATACTCAACTGACCTCTTTTATCCTTTCTCTTTATGTTTCCCACACTTGTTTTTCCCCAATACAGCTGAGCTCCTTCCTTTCCCTGCCTTTTTTCCATTCACTAAACATCCCACAATGAGTGACACACAGTCCCAAAATTCTCTTTAAAACATCTGATAACGAATTTTACACACTCCCAAGATTATGTTCCCCCTGCATCTCATAATAGACCCTGTACCCTGTAGGCAGCAACACCCTGTAGTCTGCAAGGTATTCAGAGAAGGCAGTTACTTAGCTGACTCGTATCAGTGCTGGGAGTGCCAGGTCAGGGTACTCCATCAGCAATGATTAGCTTATTGGGATCCCTCCACCTGCCATAATTCCCCTGGTCCCCAGGGGTCTTTTGTTTATGGGCATTAACCTTTAATCATATAATCTAATGCTCTGTGCTCTCAGTCTAGAGGAGCTGAAAGTAAAGAAATTTCAGTACCTTGCTGTAAGTGGAAGTGAGGGCAAATTAGCTTAGAAAAATCTTACCTAAAATTAGAAAACTTGGCCATGTTTCAGTGTCTAAAATGAATTCATAAGGTAAAGTTGGATAGCTAAGTTAAAAATAAAAGACCACTAGTAATCTCCAGAAGCATTCTGACTTTCCCAAGGTACAGGGGAGAAAAAACAGTTTGAGGCATAACCCTCTTGAAAAAATTCCTTATCAGCCCTTGCTAGCACTGACTGAATACTTTCACCAGCAAACTAGTATGTCTGGGGGAAAAGGGAGGAAGAAGAAAAGCAGACATTGTTCCAGGGAAGCATTGCCCCTTTCAGGATGTTTAACAAACCCAGCTGTGGGTATTTCCTCATTTTTGACTGCCAGAGGCTGCAGGTTCTGAAAGTTGGACAACATCCTTGTCATTATCCCAGTCTCTCCCAGTAGAATACCAAGGAGTAGTCTTCTCTACTTAAAAAGTAAATATAAGAATTTTTCACTGCATATTTATTAACAAGTATTACTTTTACCAACATAGGAGCCTAGCAGGGGGCAAGGAATTGCAGTTTGACTCTTAGGTCAGCCCAGTGGTCAGCCCACTCTGAGGTCAGTGAATAAGGTCAGCCCAGCAAGCTAGCTTGACTGCTGCTGATATCATATAGAAGTTTCATGATAAAGATACAGGTATTCATCTTCATTTGAATCTTTCAATATGTTTTCATGTAGTAGTGTTCTCATTTGTAAAAGGCACATCTTTTTTTAGGCAGCAACAAACCAGCCCCCAAGTGCCACCCACAGTATGCAAGTCCAAATGAACAACAGAAGGTTTAAAAATGACAGTTTTACACATTTGTTCTGCAGGAGCCTGTGCTAAATAACTTCTCATACAACACACGTTGAGAAAAAATAGCAGGGATAACACATGGTAATCTTCCTGGACAAAAACAGGAAATGAAATATACTGGAGATGAATAAAAGGAAATCCAGAATAGTGGTCATGAATGTGGATGATTCTGACACAGGTAAAATTTGAAGTTACAGTGAATACCATAGGGGTACATCCTGAGACAGAACAAAGAAACTAGTAAAAATACAACACGATGTTGTACAGGGACTAGTTGTGTTAAAGTTATTCATGCTCTAACTCCTATACAAAAGAGGTCATAATAAACCTGTGGTGGAAAACCAAAGGTCATTTTCCAGACTTAAAAAAAAAAAAGAAGAATTAAATTAAGGAGACACCATAATTAACTGACAGTAATGAGGAAAGGACTGCAGGGAGGAATGAAAAGCAGGGCAAACAAGCAAGGCACGAAGTGCCAGCACCAAAATGAGGCCTCACAGAGTTTAGGTAAATTCACAGCCATAAAGCAGTCCTGAAGGAACTCCGATTCTGTATGTCAAGAATTGAAAGAGACACAGATAATATTCACAGCCTTGAACATTAGCATGACCTACCTATAAACATCAATGTACAATTCTGTCTTGATTAAATTATTGAATATAAAGGAAATGACTTACTAATAATTCCATCTCGGGAAGCAGAGATAACAACAGTTGAGTCTCAATTTTATTTTATTTTTTTGTTAATGTAAAGTTAGAGCTTCTGAAATATGATCTCCATGGATGGGACTGAGCTCAAGATATGTACAGGAAACCCTTTATGTCTAAGTGGGTTTGCTGCCTGGATTCCCATTGTGGGCAAATAACATCTAGATAAGCACTCAATAAAACCTAGGGAGTGGAAAGAAATTATTAGCCAGCAGGTACAGTGATTGTAGGGTCCATGTGCTCTATGAACAAGTATTACATTGACTGTAATGAGAGTTTATACATTTACTGCCCATGTAAATACCTACATTTATTACCAGGAAAGATCACGGAGAGGATCATCTTGAGTGAGCTCTCACGGCAAGTGCAGGACAGCCAAGGGATCAGGGCCAGCCAGTTTGTGAAAGGGAGGTCTTGCTTAACCAACCTGATGTCTTTCTATGACCATGTGACCCGCCTTCTGGACGGGGGGAAGGCTGTCGATGTTGTCTACCTGGACTTCAGTAAGGCCTTTGACACTGTACCCCACAGCATTCTCCTGGAGAAGCTGGCGAATCATGGCATAGACAAGTGCACTCTTCACTGGGTAAAAAACTGGCTGGATGGCCGTGCCCAGAGAGTTGTGATTAATGGGGTGAAATCTTGTTGGTGGCCGGTCATCAGTGGTGTCCCTCAGGGCTCAGTTTTGGGGCCAGTCTTGTTTAATATCTTTATCGATGATCTGGATGAGGGGATTGAGTGCACCCTCAGTAAGTTTGCAGACGACACCAAACGTCCCCAGCATGGAAAGAAGATTCCTAAAATACATTCTTAATTTAGGTAACTATTTTTTCACTATTAACATCTCAAAAATATCAAAGATCACAAAGTCACTGGGATCGTTAATGTAGATGTCAAACAGTACTGGCCCAAGTATCGACCTCTGGGGTACACCACTGATGACTGGTCTCCAGTTGGACTTTGTGCAACCAATCACAACCCTCTGAGCCTGACAGTTCAACCAGTTTTCAGTCCCTCACACCATCCATATTTCCAGCCTATACTTTGTCAGGCTGTCAGTGTGTATGTCACTGGAGTCAGTTTCTATACACTCACTAATGTCAAGATAAACAACATTCACCGCTCTCCCCTCATTCACCACACCAGTCATCTCATCACAGAAGGCTATCAGGTTGGTCAGGCATGATTTCCCCGTGCTGATTACTCCCAATAAAAAAAGGACCAGACAGAAGATATGCTGTTTGCACTTTGGTAGACCTACATGTGTACAAAAAATAGTGGAGACTGAGAGGAAATAGGTAGAAAACATACACTCACATCATACAGTCATCAACAATAGATATCCAGTCCTTTAGTTTATTTACAAAGTAGAAACATTTTATTTCCAGAATTCAGTTTCAAGTCAGCCAGAGTTTTTCTTTCAGTTGCTAAATATATCAGCAACTTTTTTATATTATATGTAACCTTTTCTGAAAATGAGGTGCTGCTGATCCTACTGTGCTAAATTTGAAGACTGCTGTTTTTACCAAGAATAATTTTGACTGCAACACAAACAGTCCATTTCAGGATTTCCACTCAACAGGAAGAGCAATTGGGTAATTCTCTGAGGTACTGAAGTACAACAAGGAAGGTAGAAAATCGAGTTATTCTGTGACATTTCCCACAGAAATTACACCAGTTACCGGGAAGTAACTGGAGTCACTGTGAATAAGAGGTTACCATTTAGACATCCTATTCAAAAATAAGAAGGGAGAGTGAGAGAGTGCTGTTGAAAAAAAAGATAGATAGGCAGTGTCGTGGTTTAACCCCAGCTGGCAACAAAGCACCATGCAGCCACTCACTCACCCCTCCCCATGGTGGGATGGGGGAGAGAAATTGAAAGGTAAAAGTGAGAAAAAACTCATGGGTTGGAATAAAGACAGTTTAATAGGTAAATCAAAAGCCGTGCACACAAGCAAAGCAAAACTCCTTGTTCATTCACTGCTTTCCACCAGTAGGCAGGTGCTCAGCCATCTCCAGGAAAGCAGGGCTCCATCATGCCTAACAGTTACTTGGGAAGAAAAACATCATCACTCCAAATGTCCCCCCTCTTCCTTCTTCTTCCTCCAGCTTTATATACTGAGCATGATGTCACATGGTATGGAATAGCCCTTTGGTCAGTTGGGATCAGCAGTCCCAGCTGTGTCTGCTCTCAACTTCTTGTGCATTCCTGCCTGCTTGCTGGTAGGGTGGTATGAGGAGCAGAAAAGACCTTAACTGCTTAGCAACAACCAAAAACATTATTGCGCTATCAACATCACTCTCATCCCACATCCAAAACATAGCACTATCCCAGCTTCTAGTAAGAAAGCTAACTCTATCCCAACTGAAACCATGACAGTCAGTTAAGGGATTAAAACAATACACTTCTTTCTAGTAAGTTTATGGTAGCATAAATTTATCTGTGATCTCTTTCAGAAATTCTGCATTACATCCTTCTCTCTTTAGTTAAAAAAGAGAAGATGGAGACAGTTTTAATACAGGTCCTCTCTAGAATTAAAATAATATTTTATAATATTTGTATATTAACAGAATTGTCTAAATCTTTCTGAGTTTTTCTGGAAATGCTAGGTATTATGAAACCAAAAAGCTCAAAGGTTGCCTTCAATTACCTCTAAGTCCTAATTGACCATGAGGAACAAACTTTTGTTGAGAAACGGATTGATAGATTTCTTGGCATTAATAACTTCTTCGGTTGCCATTCCAGTCCCTATGCCCTTGATGTACTAAACTAACAAGAATGTGATAAAGCCAAAGCAATCTAAGAAATACCGGGGTTCAAACACAAAGATGTGAAATGCTGATTTTTATGCAGTTTCCTTGAATGGATTATTTTTCCAGAATGTGTTTTACATAAAGGTCTGCAGGAGGTAGGCATCCCTGCTATACTTGCTCTGATTTCAAGAAATAATCAGTACTGCTAGCAGAAAACACCAGGATGCCCAAAATATTGTTGCAGAATATCTACTGAACTGAGAACCCATGGGGTTTATTTATTTAAGTATAGAACACAAGTAAACACAAAAGACTGGAAAGTGATCTCTGCTTTATATGCATCATGAGAAAAGAAGAAATGAGCAAATGACATTTGAAATTAATCAGTTAAACATTTCACCCATTTATGAGCCACCTATACTTCTCTTTTACTTGTTTACGTAGATTTCAGTCTGCACTGTTTTTATTAATTCTCACACTGTAGACTGTCAACACATGGTTTGGTTCTTATAAATCAGTGTCAAAATTCTTACTGGTACAGTTTTGATAAAACAAACAGATCACATTCCATACTAGATTTTATATTACCGTTCTCATTTTTTCTTTAGTTTTACTTCTTATTAATTTACACTATTTACAAAATATTTTTCATTTACTATATTATCACATGGGTATAAGAAAAAAGAAAAAAGAGTTCAAGGTCTTAGACTTCACAGAAGAGGTTTGACACATTTATTTGTTTCTGGTTTTAAGTAATCGTTCAGCACTGCACCAAAGGCAGGTAACTGACCACCACAAGCATTTCAGCTGCCATGTCAATGAAGACTCCTGTGGAAGGGAAAGATGATCCATGCTCAGATTTCAAAAAAACATATGAGCATATAATATATTGTGTGATTCTAATATGCTTTTTTTTCTTTTTACTTTGAAATTTAAGTATAAATTAAAAGCCAGATTTCAAATTCACATTTTCTTCATGAACACTTACGAACAGATTTGCCCCTTATGTTAAGATCCTTTGTAAATTCAACCAATTTTTTGTTTTAATGCTAACCTAAACTTAAGAAGTCCAATCTGTTACAGACATTTGAGTTCTTAAAACAAAACAGAAAAGGAGAGCAAAAGAATCAGTTAACTGCTTACTAGTACTAGCATTGATTTATGAACTATTTAATGCAGAGGCTGTCTTTTGCTTTACATTGCTTTTTAGAGCTCGGTCTTGCTCCCCAAATATGACTGTTTGATGGTCCAGTCTAGGCAGTGAATAATAAAGTAACGAGTTGTCATCAAGCACCACTGTCCTGAGAGAAATAAAGCTGTCCCTGTTGATTATCTAATATGACACTTAATTAATTGTCTCTGGAAATTTTGACAAGGGTTTTGTCATGTGTATTTTTGGGAGCCTCATAAAGGACTGAAAAAAAATAGATATTAATGTTAAGAAATAACATTTAGAAAACATAGGGCTGTTTGCTCACTGCTAAAGCAACCTCTTTTGAAAAATTAAAAGTGAGAAGCTATTACTGCAGTCCATAAACCTCCCCTTAGCCCTGAAGGCAGAAATATCTGCTAGCTGTTGTAAACGAAGTCTACTTAAAAGAAAGTTACCAAATTATCATTACTGCTCTTGCCTAGGGAATGTCTCTGGAGTCAGTAGCAATTACTACAATAGGCTTCAGAAATGGAAACAATTTGCTTGTTAGTGCCACTTGGGTTTGTGCTAGATTTGAACTGTCAGTTTTTAAAACAGTAAACACTTACTATAAGCTATGAGAGCACAGACAGAAGAAATGACTACTGGAGAAGAGAATGCTTTAATTTTTAGAAATTTTTTTAATTAAATAGAGTCATTAATTATTAGACAAGAAGATTTTTGAAATAGTGTGCCAACTATTCAACAAAAAAAAGTGTGTTATTATATTTTTGGTGAGTTCAGAGTAAGTGTTTTTTAAAGCAATATTCCAAAGAATAAGACAATCTCTTCTCTAGAAACATCCTCTGAAAAGAATGCATCTCATCAATCTGAAGAGTTCAAAGGTGTTTTGAATTGCGATTTTGATTCAGGATCATCCCGAAGTATAACAAAGATTTTTTTTCCTTTGCCTTTCAATTACCTTTCAGAAGCCCAAACTTCTTTTAGAGGGATGGTTCCGAGTATGCAGGGTAGAGCCACAATAAATATATGTCAAGTAAGGAAATTAATTCCCCAGTGGTCAACTCTCCATTCATTGACTTGACAGAGGTTGAAGGAAAGCATAGACACCAAACAGCAGGCCACTATTTATAACTCTAATCTATATATATACTCTCAGAATAAATTATGTCTTGGCTGTGGGTACCATTCTCTCATCAATTCCATGGGTGTGAAAACATCAATGTGCAGCGGCTCTGTTAGATTGTGATGAAGAGCAGGATTTGGGAGACTACTATCTGCTCTGGGGGCCACTTGGCCCAGCGTGACTTATATCCACGCACCTAAACTTTCCTCTTCTGCAAAACAGAGTGGCCACACTTGAGCCAGGAGCACAACTACTGGAAATAAAACCTGGTCTGCAGTAACCCAGACCATGGCTGAGTGTTTTCTGGGATGCTGCTAGCTGGCACAAGCAAAATACATGCCAGAGAATGTGCTAACATGGATGACAGCAGGATGAGCCCCCACACACGCTTGTGTTTTGACCCTGTTTGATAATTTAGCACAGGTCTACACTGCATTGACCCTTTGGCCAAATTGTACCAGATCACTCACTCCAGAAGACTCATCTTTGACCGTCTGGCTGTGTTGAATCCACTTATAGTATCCCCCTGATCCATGCCTTCCATCAGTCCAGTCCCTTGCACTGTTTCACTCTATGATAAACTCTATGTCCAATAGGTACATGCCATTATCCAAAACAGCTCTATTTGTATGTTTTACCTTTGTTCATTATTTGGGTATTAACAGGACACTACAGCAACACCAACCCACAACTACACTTTTGTTTTTCCTTCCATTCTTTCCTTCCATTTTTATCAAATAGGTGTACTACCAAGATATTGACAACCATGCTCCAATAACATCATCTTGTCCCAGACCAAACTACTTCTGGCACAGCATCACACAGCACAAAATTTCACTAGTACATCCAACTGCTGTTGCAGATGATGCTGTTGGTCTGTGATCAAGTCAACATACAATACTCGTTGCATGTCATGTGACTCCTACATGGTAGCCAGGATCTGAAAAGTTTCTGGAAAACCTTGCTAATAAGCCTTTTGTCTGGCATAAGATTTTATGAGAGTTCTTGCACAGAGAGATCTCTGTTCCCATCTCTGTTCTACTGCTGTCTCATACTTGAATCATCTCTTGTACCAGCACCTACTTATGGGTTGCAAAGCAAAACTAGTATATAGATACTAAAGCATCCCAACCAATACTTGTTGTTTTCTGTGATACAGACTCTTTCATGTTCCACCTTCCCTCCTCAGTGTACTCTCAACTCTGCTGTCATTCAGGTTGTCATCCAGCATTACTAATATAAAGGTTATTTCTGCATACAAAATCACCCAGAGTAAAGTTAATGACTGTGGTGAATTCACAACCACCACAGCTACTATTTGAAACTCCACTGAGACAATTTCCAGAAAGTGGTCCCTCCAGCAAAGGAAAAAAGGGAGCAACCCACCCAGGGTTGTTCAGCTATGCTCTTGCACCATACTGGGCTGGCCTAAAAATCTGTACCAGTCCACAATACAACAGTATCTCATCGTTCCTCTTCTTCGGAAGTATGTTACTTTAGTAGTGACCACTAAATAGTTTACACACGACCAACTTTACCCTAAAGTCAGTTATCAGTAACTCTAGCCATGACAGCATGGTGCATTACATAACTAATAATCCAGTTATCACCAATTTAAACAGCTTTAGTAGTCTTGTTCTATACTGTTGCTGCCACTAGTACTCATATTAGTTGTTAAACTGTGTCTGCATCACATAACTGCAGCTGCTGAGCAAGCACAGGAGCCAGAAGGTGTCTCAGTCCCATCAAGAGAGCCATTATTCACACTGGTAATATTCTGTAGCCCTTTGACAAAGTTGGCTCTGTAGCTGTCACTTTTATGTGCTTTCTTTCATTTCATGTAAAAGAAAAGAAGACGCTTTCTTGTTCAAAATGTTTTTTGTTATTACAGGGTCACATATAGTTCTCAATCATTTCTGAAACAACTGCTGAGAAATTACATTCTTTCTTAGTCAAGAGTTAATTTTTATTTCTTTGACACATAGGAAAAAAACCTACCTATGTGGAAGATTTCTTGAAATAAACTATTCATGCACAGCATGTCTTACATGTCTTACTGTCTTACTTTTGGGGGTTTTTTTGGTTGTTGATTACTTTAATAACTGAACATAGAAAATCAAATGAATATGGAGAATTCCTTGTTCATTTAATTCACATTTGTCATCATTCTTTGTTTGAAAGAACACTTGATTATATGGATTATATCTAGATCCATGATAAGCTGTACTGCATAATTACCACAGCTAACATCTTGTGATCATTTACTTAAAGTTATCTTTCAGTTCGTATCTGTAAAATGATTTCTATGACATAGCACATAAGGTCAAGAGCTGCAGAATCTAGACATAGATTAATATTTGTCAGAAAAAGTTTTCATTTTTGATTTGGGGATATTTTGAAGACATTTCTTTTTTATATTCTTCAAATCATCACTTCCTTTTGTATTTGGCAACCCAGAAGAAATGGAAAGAAACACAGTAAGTCATTATTGTGAATCAGACAGGACTATCTCTTCACATTATGCATTAATCTCTTCGGAACTTACAACTATTACACCTTTTGAAGACTGTGCACCTTTTCCTGATCACTTGGAAATATTCAAATGGGGGTGAAATTTTTTCTACATTCCTCTGTTTCTAAGAATTCATTTTGAAATTATATTTTACTCTTACTTGCTTAAAAGCAAATAAACATGTTCTATCCCTTTATGGAATTACTCAACATTTTCAACACTATATATTACAGGAGATTGGAGTCTGCCCTATTGGGCTACTGTTAGAGGTATTTTTGGTACCAGTTTATGGTCCTTTGCAACAACTCTGAAAGTGCTTCCATAAGTTCCACTATAAATACCTTTTGTTATAGGAAAATAGTTAGGAAAAGTTGTTAAGATGTTTTAGTTAGGAAGTTAGTTTTAGCTAGGAAAATCTGTTCTGGTGCTGCTTTGCAAAAGAAGACAACATAAGGTGTTATATCTTTTTATCTAACAGCCAGAAGGCATTTGAATGGGACGGATGAGATGTTGGTGCAAATCCATTTGACCAAGGCAGCAAGTACTCAAGAAGTAAATATCTACGTTATCAAGATAAGCCTCCTATCAGTAAGATACTTTGAAAGTAGAATTTTTTTCTCACCCCAGCACAAAAAGCTTCTAGAAAGAAACATTAGAAAATAGATTGGACAAAATATGAAATCAGGAGTAATCTGATATTGTAGTGAAATTAACAAAATGACTGAAATATAGAAACTTGTCTTGTGTTGGTAATGTGAGCCTATGTTAACACAGAATATGAGGAACAGTTCAAAGGTAGCAATGATCAAAGATGTTTTGCTTGTGGAAAATCATTAAATCTGTCCAACAAAATTAACAGTATTCAGAATATCACTTGCATATAAATTATTAAACTAAATCACAGAATCACAGAATCACCTAGGTTGGAAGGGACCTTTAAGGTCATCCAGTCCAACCATAAAAAAAAAAAAAAACAAACCAAAAAAAAAAACCAACACCAAACACAAACAAACCCACACACCACCAACCAACACTAAACCATATCCCCAAGCACCATATCATCACTCGTCTTTTGAATATCTTCAGTGATGTTGCCTTGACGACTTCCCTGGACAGCCCATTCCAATGCTTGATAACCCTTTCCGTGAAAAAATTTTTCCTAACATCCAACCTGAACCTCCCCTGGCGCAACTTGAGGCCATTTCCTCTTGTCCTATCACCTGTAACTTGAGAGAAGAGACCAACCCCCGCCTCTCTACAACCTCCTTTCAGGTAGTTGTAGAGAGCAATAAGGTCTCCCCTCAGCCTCCTCTTCTTTAGACTGAACAACCCCAGCTCCCTCAGCCTCT